>JAKLTH010000127.1:600000-875286 GCA_025175895.1 Wurfbainia villosa
GTGAACTGATCCTCTCTATGATGCACTAGACAAGATCAGCAAACTGAGACTGATTATTTCAAACCAAGTTATTAACCATTGTAGAAAGAGATAAGACATTATTTTGTTGCACGACGGGCTTAATTTAACATATGGTCACATATTCATGCTACTTAAGAAATATTCATCATTACATGCAAGTCTAGACACAAACATGACAAGCTAAAACACAAATGATGTACAGGAATATTCAACTTCTGGTGAATACAGGAATATTTTGAAATAGTTATTTTGGAACATTCACGAGACAATTTTTTTCTTTTCATGTTTTAGAACTTTTACGCTGTATGTCATGATTCCTACTCTTTCTTTTTTGTTTCAAAACATGTGCATCCAAAAGCACCAACAAATGCAAATCAGGTGCCTACAAAAAGACTTGAAACCACGTCCTACAATCGAGTGACTAACCATCTGAGCTAGCAGGCTCGAACTCCTCTTTCTGCATTGCTTACATCATCTTCTCTCATTGTTTTGAATTTAAGCCATATTAAGAGGGTAAGGTCATATCAAAGCACCTAAGCACAATGGGTTTTTATCATTTCATTTGGATAATAAACAAATGGAAAGTACAAAAATTGGGCTTCCTTTGAATATCAGCTACACTTCTGTGAGGGATAGTTCACAATGTCTGAGAATACCTCCTTGGTTATTCAGTATCTTGCTAAACAGAACTAAACATGCTACTTTCCATGAAGAGAGCAAACTCAGTAAAGGAGTTTATCAGGGGGAAAAAAATCAACTAAGCATGGCAAACCTTGCTAAGTGAATTTACATACAAATTATAACACCATCAAGGAAACATACAAGTCCAGGACACACATAAGCAGCCAGCAGAACACAACGTTTTGGTTGAACTTACAATTACAGTAGAGGAAAAAAAAACATATTTTGGTTTAAAGTTATGGACTTAGTGAAGTATTAAGTAGAAACATTCAACCACATTAATCAACTAGCAATCAGAACAAATAATTTCTGAAAATGCACACAAGCCAGCCTTGTAAAACAATAAGCATCAAGCAAAAGCAAAGGACTAGTACCGCAAGTGTATCTGCCATTCCTGATTCCAGCAGCTCCTCTCTTGCTGCTTGATTAGAGTTCACAGTAGTAATCTTTTTAAGCTCATTTTTCAGATTGTTCAGGTCCGACTTGCATTCCCTCACCTTCACTAATAATCCAGCTTTGACGCTAGGCTGCAGACTTCTTGCCTCAAGGTCCATCTTGCGAATCTGCAAACCAAGGCGTCCAGAGCATTTCGACACTAGAAAGGACAAACCTAGAAATCCAGTAGAAGGACCAAACGTATCTTACCAGGGACTCAGCATCATCCAAACTAATTTTTATTTCTGATATCTTCTGTTTCTTTTGTTCTACGAAAAGCAGACAGATAATATCAGCAAAGAAGCATGAACTAATAACTCTCGAATAAATGGTCCATACAACCCACCCCCACTGAGAAGTGCAGTAGACGTCAACTTCTGCAAGAGAGCTGCCGACATCTCGCAGTATTGGCGCTCGTAGCCTTCAAAAACTTCGCTCATCGTGAAATTTGGCTATTTCACGTTTCAATTCCTAAACTTAAAACCGATTGAGCGATCCTCTCTGCAGATACTAAATCCAGCGTATGGAAAAAAAAAACAAAAAGTATGAAAAGAAACCTTGATCTTCTACCAAAACAATCCTCTGCAAACTGATCGCTCCGAAGCAAGCTTGAAACAGAATCGAGGAAAAAATAAACAATAAAAATCGCGAAAACTGCAACAGGACTCGACATCATACCTTAGTAAGCCTTGCAATTCCTGCATAAAACAGCAAAGTAAACGGATTGGATGAGAAATTGAGAAAGAGAAAAAGGGGAGGAAGTAGGAATCGACGAAGGCGTCTATTTTAATTTTTCATTTTTTTTTTCCGCCAGGGCGGAGTAGAATGTAGAAACGAGCAAGGAAACGATGATCCTCCGTCCATCAGCGGCGGCGCGGTCCCACTCTCACATCACTACCGTTCAATTATGATCGAAGTAGAAATAACGCAGCCCCCGCCGACTAACCATGGTTAGGCTAACCGCAGTCCAAATCAAGAATGAAACGGGGAAAGAGTTGGTCGTCAGTCATCGTATCATGACGATCCTGATCGTTCATTACAAGATCAAGGGATGATACAATGATATCTAGGAAATTTCTGTCGTTGGATTCTTTATACTTTTATTTAGGCTGCATTGTTAATAAAATATATCACAATTACGAAGGCTTTCTTACAAAAATAAAATCGTCATATTAGTTGTCATTTTCAATTACTTTTATCCACGACGAAAATAAATCAGGATCTAATTGATAAATATAAAGAAAGAAAATAGATCAATAATTCAGAATGATAAAATTCTTAGAAATTAATTTTTATTTACTACATATAAATTTCTTTGTATTTATTAACTGAATTAGATCTGAAGCTATCAAAGCATTCTTTCGACAGCAACAAAAGATGATTATTTTCATTTTATTATTTTTATCGATCTCTCAATAATGATAAAGAGAGATAAATTATGCAATATACTTTTGATCCAATGATAAAAATAACGAATGAATTTTAATCCAAATGAAAATTTTAGATATTACGTATCAAATTATTATTTTGGTTTTCCATACATTTCTCTTGCTGATAAGTTTCTCTATGTAAATTAGTGTTGAAGTCAAAGTGAAAATGAGATGTTCCTATTTAAAACTATATTTATTACTCCACTCCAATATTTATAGTTAATTAATAATTATATTCTAAGATAGAATAGTCTACGGTTGGAAATAAGACCCTTTAAATTTCAAGTCAATCAAAATCTTAAAAAAAAATACAAAAAAGATAAATCAAAATTCAAATAATAAATACAAAAAACAAATCAATCGATAACCCAAATCGAGAACCAAAATCTTTAAAACACTGCAAACGTTTGACAGAGGAAGATGCAAAGAAAAGAACTCAAAAACAAAAATCACAACTTGAGTGACAGACAGAAAAGATTCCATCCGCAGGCATAAAGAATTTCAAAAGACACTTTTAAAATGTTTTTGACTTCATCAATTTAATTAAATTTGCTACCAGTAATTCATTTTTTGATTAAACAATTAATTAATTAATTAACTGGTACATTAATTGCTTATTTAATCAATCAAATACATTTTTAATTAATTAATATATTAGTGTTTGTTTACTGACATCCTCGAACTTAGTGGGCAAATAAATATTTTTCAGATTAATTTATTAGTTATATAAATTAATTTTTTAATGTTCAAAAAAATCGAGACATCTTTAAATTCTTAACTATATGAATAAAAAAATAACATTCTTAATATTTACTAAAATTATTTTACATTACCAATAAAAATTATTAAAAAAATGTAAAATAATTAATCTGAAAAAAAAAATGAAAATTTTCAGCCAATATACTGTATGGATAACGATTATGAAAATAACTAATAAAATTTTTGTCTTAATTACGAGAAAAGCCTTGGAATAAAGTTTTTTTTTCATTTTATTTTTTCTCGAACATATAATTCTCATGCATCAATATAGTTTACTCTAGTAATAAAAAATTAAGGCAACCCTGTCTCTATCTAAACTAATATGGCACGTTATCTTCACGTAGATGATACGGTAGTAGTTAAGTAGAATGATACTTATGAAATGAATACATATCAATTTTGTAGGAGGATTTAAAATTTATCTTAGAATTTAAATATCAATCGGATCAAAATCAAAAATCTTTTATAATTTATCTTTTTTCTAATGATCATGAACCGATCATTAAAAACTGCTAGAGGGTCCTAATTGGTTGCGAAACTAATATGTCACGTGCTCAGATCTCTTAAAAAAAAAAACCTACTGTTTCTCTGGTCCCCGGCTTTGAGAGTTGATTCTTTTTAGGATCAAAATGTGGAGCTCACATTGCATGGAGAGTTGCAATTTGGGCAAGTTGGGCGCGTGCTAACTCCCCGAATTAATTCTCGTCGCTCGCTTCCTTAATAAAACCCCTAAAAACTTCTCGGACCATTACAGTAGTCGGTAGAGCTCCGGAACCGGAAGAGAGGAGGATGGATTTCGCCAAATTGATAGCTTTCGTGGCTCTTCTCGATCTGCTGAGGTCGGCGAGCGTAGCGGGATCGAAGCTTGACAATGTGGTGGAGTTCCTGGAAAGGGCCAAGGAGCCGGCGTTCTTCGATTGGATGGTGACTGTCAGGAGGCGGATCCACGAGAACCCCGAACTTGGTTACGAGGAGTTCGCCACCAGCGAGCTCATCCGGAACGAGCTTGATGCCTTGGGGATATCTTACCGGCATCCGATCGCGGTCACCGGAGTCGTCGGGTACATTGGCACCGGGAAGCCTCCTTTTGTCGTTCTCAGAGCTGATATGGACGCCCTCTCGATGCAGGTTCCGACTATTTGAATTTTATTTTATTTCCTAACGCAAACATGTAGAAATCGGACATGAAGTGAATCGAAAAAAAAAAAAAAACCTTGTAGCTTCTTCTTGATGTAAATAGATAAGCACGTATCTTGAAGTTGTTCCGGTTTGGGTTTGGACAGGAGGAGGTGGAATGGGAGCACAAAAGTAAGGTGCCTGGCAAGATGCATGCCTGTGGGCACGACGCACATGTCTCCATGTTGCTGGGTGCTGCTAAGATCCTTCAAGAGCGCCGTGAAAATTTGCAGGTTTGCCCAATAAAAGGTTTTTATATGAAGACCTAGAATAGATTAGGAGGAATAATTGATTTAGTAAATAGAATTTCATCAATTAACTGAAACTTCTAACTTCAATTACTTATTCAATAGATTATGTTCCACTAATAGTTTACTATAGAAAGGAGGGATCTGATGCCCCATTTGTAGAAAGGCTTGTTTCTTTTAGCTAGGTAAGCCTAAAAATTGCCTACTCATGCCTTTCATTTTCCTTGTTATTAAAAAATTTTGTTTTGTTATCGAGGGGAACACATTTTATAGTGCACATGACAATCACACTTCTGTATCTAAGTATAGTTTTGATTCTGACGGAATAAAATTAGAGTTTGTTTCCTCGAAACTCCATAAAGATTTTTTTTTCTATGATATTTGTTCAAAATGGTCTTTTAAAAAGCATAGTGATGCATCACTAAATTCGAACTGTTGAACCACCCAAGTTTTTAAAAGCCGGCTCGTATCGAGCGAAACCGACGAAACATTTTGTTCCGACGTGGGACCGAAACGGAATGCGTGCGAGATTTCGGTAAAACGTGCACACCAACGGCGGAGGAGAAGGGAAGAAGCACTGACGGCGAAGGAGAAGGGAAGAAGCGTACCTGGAAGCAACAACAAAGGCAGAGGCGATGACGACGCAGAGGCGGCGATCGCCGCACGCGCTTGGGATCGGGATCACAATCGCGATCATCGCGGGATCGCTACACTACATGATCGCGGGATCGCGATCCCGATCCGCGATTAATTGAAAATTGAATTTATATAATTAACTAATATATAAATTATAATTAAATAAATTATTAATTAAAATTTTATATATAATATAAATTAATTAAACCGTAAATTTAATTAATTTATATTATCGAAACATTAACGGTACATACGATACGATACCGAAATCATATCGTTTCGATCACTGACTGAAACTTCGATACGGCTCGATATTTAAAACCTTAGAACCACCTACGAATTAGGAACGAAATTGATGAAAAAAAAAATAATCTCACACAGAGGGAAAACTCTCACACGGAGAAGTCAAATTGGAAATTATATTAATTCAAGAATAATCAAATTGCAGGATTTGGATTCTTTTTATAGATTTGACTTGATAACAAGTATGAAAATAATATTTCAAATAAAGAAAATATGATAATTTAGTAGAGATTGTAATTAATTCCTTATTTATTGTCTAAATAGAAAATATTAATTGACAAGTAACAATCAAATCAAATCTCTAATTTATCTCAGATCCTCCAATCTTGAATATGTTTTAATTTATTTTCATTTATTGCAAGACGGAATACATCATCTGTAGGAACAGCACTAACTTTCAATGTGGGGACTTTTCATCCAACATTGTCAAGGATTGGAGAGCCCTAGTGCCTTAAGAATCAAAGAAATCTTGATCCTTTGATGTGCCTTTTGACAAAGCGTAAAGCAGTGTGTCGCTCTAAAAGCAGAAAATACCTTGACCAGTGTTCACAAGATAGCCTCCTCAGCATTCATTACTCATATCACATTTTAAATTTTTAATGGATATGGAACCTGTATTTCCTATAATGTTGAGAATCGAGATTGATGATTGTGTTTTTTATTTTGGCATTGATGTTCACGTTTGAAGACGTCAAAAAATAGTAGATTGGATAGTATATGTTGGGACCATTGATATCGCTATAGGGGAGGTGACTAACAATTCTCGATTCGTCATTCGTTTTGCTCGTCTACAAAAAGTTAAAATGCAACAGAAACAAAAACATAAAACAAAATAGACCAAGCACAAAGGCACCTCGATTTTATATGGTTTAGAATCCTTGGTTTTTACTCCGTGCTCTAGAGTCCTAGAGTCAATACCACTATATTTTTTTCTTGCCTTTTGGAGATGGAGAAATCTCTTGCTTACAAGCAATACAAAGATAAAAATGAAAAACAAATACAATGTAAATAAACTATTTACACTAGTGATTTTTATTTTGCTCATGTTTACTTATTTTGGATTGCTTCCCAAAGGTTTGGAATACAATATTACTTTCCATTTAAGGTTTCTAAGAATCGACGTCTGAAATCCTCTATGAAACTCTCCTTTATAGGTTTCAATTCAGGACTGAAATCCACCTAATAGTCCATTGTTGTAGCCTCATTAGTCGATTGCTTCATTGTAGGTTCAAATGTTGCTTTGACCTATTAGTCCAACGACTTCATCTAGCTTAGCAACAGTCGACTAATTTTCACCATCAGTCGAGTCCTTCACCTAACTGATATCCCGAGCACCCCGAGTATGCCAATCACACTGAGTACACAAAGCACTCCGAGGTTTGAGTTTATTACTTGATTGTTATTTTTATAGCAGCCAACTGATATGTTTGTTTTAGCCTTACTAAGATGGAACACTCACTTTGCTTAATGTTCGAGTGATCTCAACCTAACAGGATTTCTACTTCCTAGCATGTGACCAACTTTGACTTGCTAGAACTTCACCATTGCCAATCAAATATCTTGACTTGACTTGACTTGTCGGGACTTCACTATTATCAAACATCTAGTCAACCTCTATCTTGTCTTGACTTGTCGGGACTTCACTATTATCAAACATTTAGTCAACCTCAATCTGCCAAGACTTTACAGTTGCAAACATCTGGTCCTCTTTGAGTTGTTTGGACTTCGTTTCTCGTGCCCAATATCTATGTCTCTATGATCTATTAAGGCTTTCATTTACACGCCTAATATCCGATCCTCCATGACTTATTAGGATTTTCCTATACTTGTTTAACATCTAATTCTCCATAACTTGTTAGGACTCCACCAATCACATCTAACATCCGGTCCTTCATAATTTATTTAGATTCCTCTACTTACAATTAACATCAGTCCTCCATCATATATTAGGATTTCTCTTCACATGCCAAGTATCCGATCATCTATGATCCATTTTGACTTTGCTCTTCTCATGCCAAGGGTCAAATCAACTCTGATCCACTAGGACTTCATCTTTACCAATTCTTTGTTGAACTTCAAACTATCAAATGTTCAGTCTACCATAACCCATTTGAACTTTGTCCTTGCCAACTCTCTATTGGACTTTCGACTGTCAAGTGTCCGGTCAATTGTGACCCATTTAGACTTTTTCACTTGGCAAATATTTGATCAATCTTGACCAATTTAACATCTCACTTAACCATCAAACTTCAAATCAACAATCTCTCATTTAACTTAACGCCTCACTTAATCATCAAACATATTGATCAAATTTCAAAATTCAACTCAAGCTTTATCAACTTTAATTAGAGGTCGATTACACCAATAGTATGTAGTTCTGATTTTTATGAGTGTGTTCACATCAATTCTAGGGTAGCTATGCCAAGCTAATGTATATTAGGAAATTGTGAAAATAGAAACCTTTTAATCTAAGTTATTCCTACAACTTTTGATTTGTTATTTACTTAATTATTAGATTATTAATTAATAATTAAGTAAATAACAAAGTAGGTGACCTAAAGGTCATGAATTCGAGTCTCAGAAATAATCTCTTGTAAAGTAAGATAAGATTGAGTACAATAGACCCTTTCCCGGAACTTTGTATTAGCGGGAGCTTCGAACCATCCTTTATTTACTTAATTATTAGATGTTAATGTCTGTGTAATATTTAGTGTCTTGAGATACTTTAGTGGATAAAGTCTTATATTAAAGGACAATTTATTTTTTAGGGCCAAGTTTTACTTGTGAAATATCACTTTATTGGTATTTTTTTTTAGACATAGTATCATTATTGATATCTACCATCTTTTAGATTGATATCATCTTTACTCTATACTAACTCTCCTTCAGTTGAATTATGGAACGTCAACATTTCTAATATGATTTTAAAGTAGTAATAGTAGATCAGATTTTCCTTATAAGGTCAAGGGTGTGTATATATTGTACTTGGTACTATTTGTCGGATGGTAAAAACAATCATCCTACAGAGACAATCAAGTCTGCAAGTCAAGTTGCGACAGTACCATGCCATTGAGTATATTATTTTAAAATGGGCACAACCCTCGATGCTCTTTTAGGTTAAGTCTGAGCATCTGTTTACATGTACGGGGAATAAGGTATTTGTTCTCTGTTAACAAGACAAAACATGTCTTCCATAGAATTCACCAACATCATTTTGGGTTCTGATTGATTTATAGTACTTTCGACCCATTCTATTATGTCCGGGGCGGATTTAGCAGGACTTGGGGGGCCACGGCCCCCAAATCACAAGTGATTACTATTTTTGTTTTTTAATTAACGTGATTATATTTTAGTATGTGATCCTCCCAAATATAAGAAGGGAGCCTTGGCACAACGGTAAAATTGCTGCCTTGTGACTAAGAGGTCACGGGTTCAAATCCTGAAAACAGCCTCTTGCAAAAAAAGCAAGGTAAGGTTGCGTACACTGGATTCCTTCTCCGGTACCCCGCGTGGTGGGAGCTTCGTGTTTCGGGTTGTAGTTTTTTATCCTCCCAAATATAAAATCCTGAATTCATCCCGGAGTACTATCTTTATTGCATTTAATTGGAGTCTTCATTCCTGCAGCATTTCCTATTTTCTTCCATTTTATTAAGAAGTTAGTTTGCTTGTTTATGATAGCAAAGCTCATCCTTATGATCTCTTAATTACTTCCTTCTAGTTCTTCTGCCAGTGTGGATATGTTTTGTTATAGTTTCCAAGATTTAACTTGATTAGTTTCAGCTAGTTGTTTTTAATGCTCCAATCATGGTTGTCCTGGCCATAGGGAACTGTTGTGCTCATTTTCCAACCTGCAGAAGAAGGAGGTGGTGGGGCAAAGAAAATGATAGAAGCTGGAATTGTTGAAAATGTCGATGCTATTTTTGGATTTCATGTATCTCCCTACGTACATTCTGCTACTGTAGAGGCTAGATCAGGTCCAATAATGGCAGGTTGTGGGTCCTTCGAGGCAGTTATAAATGGCAAGGGAGGTCATGCTGCGTTCCCTCAACACACAATTGATCCTATTTTGGCTGCATCAAGTGTAATTGTGAGTTTGCAGCATCTTGTTTCTCGTGAAGCTGATCCTTTGGATTCACAGGTAATTTTTCATATATTTGTACCTTAGACTGCTCAGTAGTATCCTTTTTGGCACACTTGGTTCATGTTAGCACAACCAATTCCCCCCCCCCCCCTTTATTCCTCTTCCCTCTATGCGCATGGCTAGGTTGTTGGTGAAAAAAAGATCACAAGAAGGACCACGAACATGAACTAAGACAAGTGCAATATCTGGAGGCCTAATAAAAGAAAAATGTGCTAGCTTAGTTAGTGAAGATAAAATTTGAGTAATTGTCAACTACATCACTGTGAATTGTTTATATTATTGCATCAAAACTATGATGTCACCTCCAGTGCTTAGCATGCAGCACATTGGCTTTTTGGCATTAGGTTAATCTTATTTGAAGCAACATTATTATCCTCAAGTCTCCTCTGTTTTTGTCTTCTATACATGGTTTGACGAACCTTCTATTGATAAGCTGTTCTCTATCATGACCTAAAGAATGTTTAAGGTATCTTAATAAATAGTATTAAGAATAAGCTCATGCTCTCTCAAATAACTCTAAGTAAATTGAAATGTTTGGATATTGAAACTTAACGGATTTTATTAGTGGGTCATAACATCCAAAAAAAGTATTCAAATTTGGAATCCCACCTTACATCTCGAGGTACAGAAAATATATAGAACGCTCGTTATTCTCCAAATTATTGAAGCTACACATCTTCTCTCTCTTTATGCGTCAAGAAGGGCCATCATGCTTCTTTTCCCTTACCATCTTTCTTCATTGATTGCATGATTAAACAGGAGATTAGTTAAACTCTTCCTCTCTACTCTTTATCTCAAAGGATGTGATAACTTTATATCTCTTTCAAGTAGTAGTTTTTTTTTTTTTTTTATAATTCAAGTTCTGGGTTTTGCCTGATTAATCCTGAAGTCTTCCCCTGGTTCGCCTACTGGGTAAATCCGGACGTCAAGAGTTAAGTAGTATCTCTGTACTCATTCTATCATCTAATATTTTCTTCTCATTTATTTCTTTCAATAGTAGCTGGAAACCTAATGTCCCTTTCACATGCAAATCATCTAATTCCTTTTCCTCCATTTTTATAAGCTTCATATTCTCACAGTTTCTTCAGATTGAGGTGCTGGGGAGTTTATACTTGTAGGATGAAAAGTCTCTGATATCTTCATCAAATGGCTTGATGGAACACATTTTTCTGTTGTATAACAAACTGGGCATGCCCAATTATCTTTCCTCCACTTCGAGTATTTACATTAGTTCTATCAGATTAGTTTCCCATATATTTAGTAGTTCTACGTTATTTCCTACCTCCTCTCTCACTGTAGAGGAGATATTGATTAACAGAATATGTGAAAAATGATTATTTCATCTTCACTTATAATTCATAAAGACAATAAAAGGTGTTGACTGGTTTTATTTTAAGGATATTGCTATATGTATGATTCGTTGGCATAACTACATGTAGCATAAGTCACTCTTATGGAAGAGTAATGTCTCTCGTCTGTTGTCTCATCATTTGTTGTGGTACTATGCGGGGTAACATGTTAGCAGTTTTATGATCATGACCTCTAGTGTTTGGATCTTTGACCTCTCAAATCTATACCGGCCATATAGTTATGGTCACAATTGGTACAAGATGTTTTGCCTGTGTTAACCATCTTAAATTTTGTTGTTGTTGCATTTATTATAGAAAACTCTGTTTAACGAACTCATCATAAACCTGGTTGTGAACTTATCCGGTACATTTTGAGAGATTCAACAAATAGAAAGCCAGCAAACTTGGCATGCTGCGAGCTGCGATGAATATGTTGAAGCTACTATATTGCACTTGCACGTTGATATCACCCATTTAACTAGGTCTAGTTTGCGAGAAGAGTCCATGATAAGGTTCCCAGCAATTCTTCTCAGAATTCTACCATCATCTCAAGTGTGATTACTTCTGGAGCAATATGATAATCGATAGCCTTGGAAAGGAAATAGACAGTATAACTACGATGGCAGCTGCTTGGTTTTGCCTGTATTCTTGCCCTAAGTGATCATAATATGCACAATGATTGTGTTGTATTACAAGGAGTTGTATCATCTGATCATGATTTTTTCATGGACCTTTTGGTCGGCAGGTAGTAACAGTTGCAAAATTTGAAGGAGGTGGTGCATTCAACGTCATTCCTGATTCAGTTACTATTGGTGGCACCTTCCGTGCTTTTTCCAAAGAAAGCCTTTTTCAACTCAAACAACGAATCAAAGAGGTTTGAGTTTCAAGTCAAACTTCTCAAGCTCCTTAGTTTCCAACAAAGCCGCACTCAACTATAGATAGTTTCATGTTTAATCGATACATTGTATTCCAATTCGCTCAAATGTTTTTTTTTTCCTTCTCTTGCTTCCCTTAGGTTATCATTGCGCAGGCATCAGTACTGAGGTGCACAGCAACTGTTGATTTTCTCGACAAACGTTATCCTTTTTTCCCTGTTACAGTTAACAGCAAGGCTCTCCATGGCCGTTTTCAGAAGGTGGCTGAACGTATGCTCGGGGTTGGCAATGTCAGAGACAAAAAACCTGTGATGGGATCAGAAGACTTCTCATTTTTCAGCGAAGTCGTCCCTGCTGCTTACTATTACTTCATTGGGATGATGAATGAATCGAAGGTACCAGTCTACCCTGCGCATTCCCCATACTTCACAATCAACGAGGAGGCACTCCCGTATGGCGCAGCTCTTCATGCCTCACTGGCAATGGACTATCTTTCCGAGAACCTTACCCCTTCGCCGTCGACGAAAGAGGTTCACGACGAGCTCTAAGTACTTGTCAGTTTTGCTTGCTGTCTTGCTGCAGCAGGTGAAGCCTTGTACGTCAGGCTATTTCTGTCTCTACCTCAAGCTTCATGCCAGGCAAATTCTTGCTCGTGTAACTGAATGTTCTCCATGTTAAATTATAACATCCGTTCTTTTTTGTTATCAAATGTTGGATTCCCCATGTTATTTATGAACCTACCGAAAATTAGCCTGCTTTTATTCCTGCAAAAGGTGATTCGTTCAAGTATTCTTATTATTCGGCTCCATGATCATCTTAGAAACAATAAATCACAATGATCGAGTGTTTGCTTCATGATGTTGTAGTATATTATTACGGCAGCAAGGGTAAAGTTATTGTCATTTTTGCTTTCCATTTCTTACTTTCTTTGACACAGTACAACTTACATGTAGGTCTGCATGGTTCAGAAAATCCTCCGGTTACAAGCCGCTAGAGATGGACAGCCCACTCCAGCCCGTGTCCAGTCGTCGCTGCTCCCTCTGCCGCCGACCGCTAAGCGCTTCCTCACGTCGTCCGACACGAAAATAACAGTGGCGCTCATCATTTCCCGTACTCCCTGAACACGTGTCTTGACGACCGCGGCTTCCCCTGCTCCAGCCCTAGCTTGGCCTCAACGGCGTCCATGATCACTGAGTTTCCTGGGTCACTCATCACTGGGTCCGTCACCCAGAACACGTGATTCCACTTCCACCAATATGGAAATTGTCAATTGAACAATCCTCGACCTGTCCAATCATTATAAGGAAAGTAAATTTTGGAAGACTCTATGAATCTTAACGTGATGATCAAGACATGTAAGAGTCATTTGAATCCATGAAAAAATTTTAGACCTATTCTGAAATCGTCTCATGTCATTTTTGCAAACCCAGCCATACTTAGCCACCATTCCATCCTCGTGGGGACCTCCACCGATCTATTAAGTATATTGAGTTGTCGAGCAGGTTAAGACTATGTTTGATGGGACGTAATATAATCAAGATTGTAATGTAATCAATAAAAATTTATATGTAATATTTGATTATAAGAGATATTATATTATTTTGTTTGGTATCAATTACAAATACGACAACGATCGATCATCAACAGCAACGACGGCGATCAATCGTCGACAGTGGTGATCAGTTGGTGATGGCCGTCGACGATGACGACGATTGACCGATGGAGGGCGGTGGCTGAACGACGACGATGGTTGATCGACAGCAAGCGACAGTCAAACAGCAAGGGCGATGATCGCCTGGTTGGCAGTTGATCGACGACAATCGATGGGGCCGACGGTGGCTCGTGGTGGTCAGTCGATCGACGACGGGTGACCGATCAGCGATGGACGATCAATCGACGGTCGATTGACGACGAGCGACCGATCGACTGACGAAGGGTGATCGATCGACCAACCACCAATGGGCGACGGTGGCGATGGCAACAATCGACGTCAACAAATGAACATATGATGTTTTTCATATTATAATTTGTAATGTAATCGGATTACATAGATTTTGTTTTATAATTTAAATTATAAAATTTTAGTATCTTTTATAATTCAGATTACATTACATTACAAATTTAAAATGATAATAAATAAAATAATCAAACTTATAAGATAATCTGAATTACATTACAAAGTAGATTATGATATATCAAATGTAACCTAAATGTCAAGCGTCGAGTGGCTATATCTAGCAGGCTTAGCTACTGAATGACTCATAAATGTCAAGGAGTCTAAGTAGATCAAGTGTAAAGCAGTCGAGTGGAGAAGTGTGCTAAGCAGTGTTAAAGTCTATTTGATATAAATTTTTTAAAATAAATTTGTCTCTTCGTGTTTAAAAGTTTCTAGAACATCTATTTCTCAAAATAGGCTCAATTACGTTGGTCAAAAAAGCAAAGAGCTATCTTGTAGGGTTGTCCTGCCTAAGAGGAGGAAGATGGAGAATATGAAAGAAGTTAGATTGATTCTTATATTTTCTTTAAGCTTTGTACTATTTTCTGCTCAAGGTAAAAATTTCTTTTTACCAATTATTACAATAAGCAGTTCAACAATGCATATCACTTGCATACAAATCAATTGAATTTAGTGCACTTCTCTTGGATTTGTGCACCTCTTTATATATATATATATATATATATATATATACAAGTTACGATTCCATATAAACTAATTTTCATATTATGAAACTGTCACTCAATGCTGAACTAAATTTTTATTCACATTAGAATTTATTTTTTTGTTTTTCCATTCACTTTTTAAATATTGTTGCAGGAGAAATAAAAAAAATGATAAAAAGTACTATAGACATTAATGTGGTTTGATTTAGACCTAGCTACGTTGAAAAACTCAAGACTATATATAATAATAGAGAAAAAGAATATATATACAAGAAAATATTATCTAAGTTATTATGTGAATATATTGCAAAACCATTCGTTTTTCTTCTTTGTAGATTTTAGAACAAAGGTCGGTATATGCATTAGATAAAAAAAATAGTTATTAACTATGATAAAAAAAAATATTACACTATCCTTAATAAAAAAATAAATCATTTTTACCAGCTTAAATTGTATTGCTCGAGAATTGGTATATATAGAGTTAATACTATTATCCATCCTAACGCACTTCAAATTAAATGGTAAAGATCTAATAATTTAGAAGAACGTTACATACAGAATGACTTTATAAATCTCTCTATTGTTCTTTATATATTGCAAAGAATAGAACAGGAGACACTAAAACCTGACTTTTAGTGCTTGTTCTTCCTATCAATTAAGTATCGAAACAATCCCTATTCTACTTCGATACCCATCTATATTCGCCATGATATGCACAACCTCTCTTTTCGTAAAAGATTAGAACCATCAACCTAGCTAGCGGCCTCCATCGATCTATTCCATGACCATTGTAAAAGAGATAAATAGCAGAAATCTTTAATCTTGACACGATTGGTCAAAATAGAAGAGGGTCATCTAACACCAGAAAGAAATTTTAAATTCTCATTCGAAATTGACACGTGCTCATTTCAAAAATATCATATATTGTCCCAACTAATACATCATCCCCGCGGAGACATGACATGCACAACCTTGCTTATAATATTAATCATGAGGATCACATGACTCTCTGTTTGTGGAAAATTTTAATATCAATAACAAAAATTAAGAGAATATCATCATCATCATCATCGTGTTAAATTATTAACATAAGAGAAAATAATGGAAGAAACAAAAAGACTAAAAAAGTAGTGTCTAGTGCTACGGTGCCGAATAAAATGTCTAATTTGACTTTTAGATATCTATGATTTAATTTTAAATTATAACATATTTATAAGATTTTCCTTTAAATAAAATAACAAATCAAGAATGCTAATTGTAATTGTCCATGTCATCACTAGTTATCTGATTTACTTTGATAATCGGTGGAGTTAACAGAGCTAGCTGGTCCTCAAAATTTTATTTCTAATGTTAATTGAGCTATTTTATATGTAATTTTTTTTAATTAAATTTTGGACTTTGGGAGAGGGGAGAGGTTATCAGTCCTTTTTAGAGTCGGCTCTAATAAAGTATATTTTATTTAAAAATTATTTAATTTTCTGTTAGAGATTTACAAAAAAAAACTGGAAAAGGATGAGATTTGCGACCATCGCATTGCATGGTACGTGCACGTTCCCTCGGAAGGCGGTGCATGGACGTTCCTGTTTGGCTAACTAGTACAATTATTGTGATTGTATATCAGATGCACGTTCACATATAATTAGGACTTGACTAATTTTTTGTCTGAGGATCGGATAAATGGATAATATATATATATATATATATATATATATATATATATATATATATATATATATATATATATATATATATATATATATATATATATCTTCTTTTTGCGTCGAATTCTCCAATTCGCCCGCGACGTCAGGCCACGCTACTCGCCGATGCCGTTGCCGCCGCTGCCGCCAAGGCCGTCCGGCCACGACCGGGCGCGATCGACGCTTAAGTCACCGACGGCCCGATCGGGCTCGGCCGCCTGAATCGCGATCGAATCCACGAACGGCGGATGGCGGCATAGCGCGAATCGCCGATCGGACGGCGGATTCCGATTTAATCACGGCCGAATCCGGCGGAAGGACCGCACACAGCGATCCTCGCGGATTGATTCGCTGCCAATCCGCCGGATCCGGCCGACTCGTCGGCAGCTTGGCGGCCATGGCGATCCTTCTCGCCGGATTCCACCGCGATTCGACCGAATCCGAGCCGATCATGGCCGGCAGTGGTGGCCGCCAATCACGGCGCCGGCCGACCGCCAGATTTCGCTCTATATATATATACTTTCGTCTAATTGGGATTTGATTAGATAGATAAGCAGTAATGATCACTATTAATTAAGTGGCAAAAGTGATAGCGATTGATTTTTCAATTTAATAAAAGATGATAAATTAGGAAGAATTTTATTTTGTTATAATGATCTCTTTGTACAAAGAAAATAAAAAAATCAATAAGATATTTTATATTTGTTCAAAATTAATCTAAGATCTCAACTGATAAATATTTATATAATTACTAGCTGCGTAACGATGGATAATTTTTTTTTTCAAAAAAAAAATTTACTTGCCCTTAACTTTTTTGGTTACGTAACTATGCTACTCTTTGTAACTTTACTCTCGTAGACAAAGTCGGATAAATTAACATAGTATAAATTTATATCAATAAATAATAATTAATTTTTCATATTTCTTGTCAAACATTGGTACAATTAAAATTTAATATCGATGATGAAAAACATAAATGCACGTCACTTTTTGAAAATAAAAAAATCTATTTGAAAGTTCCGTTGAATTATTTTTTTTTTCTTATTTAAAGCTTCCCTGCTCTTGGGAGAAGGAAAGGTTGGATTTTTTAAATTATATTTTATAATATTTATACAAAGGTTACAGAGAGTGGCGCGCTTTGGATGAGGATAGATGAGAATGAAAGCTTATGGATTTTATTTTCTAATTGTAACACTATTGGAGAGGCCATTTTTATTGGACATTATTTATTTACGGGTAACAAATATAGTAAAGGTGAGAGTTCACAAGGACAAATTATTTATAATCGCATCTTATTTTTACCTGTTAAATTATTTAATTCCTTTTTTATTATTATAAGTACAGATGCTTTTTCACAATTCATTTGTCAGATACAAAAGTTGATTTCCAAAATATTAATTTGACTCAAAGTGAAACTTTTTAAAATTCTTTTTATTATCTTGTGGCTTGATTGCTTGGTATTTCTGGTACATTTTCTGTTGTTTCAAACTTTCATTAACTAAAGAACGCTATAATTTACTTAGGATGATAAATAAATAAAATAAAATAAAATTTGTATGGAACAAAATCACAATCTCTTTGCTAATCATAATCTCATCCTCCTACTCGTAAGTAACGATTAAGTGTTGCCGACCAATTCAAGATGATGTTTAAGCTAGATTAAACTAATTCGTGTCTATAAACTCGGTTAGTCTCCTTAGAAAAATGGAAAACACAATATTGAAAGAAACGGAATCAATATATAGGGAAGCTTGTTAATTCCATTTACTACACTCACTTATCCAGCGTATTAACGCTGCAGAAGTCCTTCACCGTTTAACAAGGTTTTTCTTCAACTTGACACGTGGAAAGAAGACGAGGCTCACCTCAGAAGCTAAAGAAATACAGAATGTTAAACCAAAAACAAGATTTCAGAAAGTTTCTAGAATGCAGAGAACACTCTGAGAGACAATAACAGCAAAAATGCAAAGACTAAGCTGGATTGCGAGTTAATTGCACAAGGCACAGGATCCGGATCGCCTCCCGCATCCATGGACGCGTTCCTGTTCGATATCAAAGCAGAAGGTAGGGCTTCGATGACAGCATCAGCTAAATCAGAGATGAACTTAGGGTTGCAGCACAGAGCAGGCACCCTGTCCCAGTTCTCCATGCCAGACTCGAGGGCCAAATGCTTGTACTCCATATCAATCTCTTCCAGTGTTTCAATGTGTTCGCTTACAAAGCTGTAAGATATCAACGAAATAAACTTGTAGTTATGGTTGGTAATAACGCAAAATCTGAATGCATGAGTTAAAAATCACTTTCTTGTCACTTGCCAGAGGAACGTGTCTTGATGGATAGAATGTTATACCTTACAGGGACTACGAGGAGGCTTTTCGCTCCTTGTTGACCAAGCTCGACGATCACTTCATCAGTGTAAGGCTTCAGCCACTGAACAGGGCCAACTCGGCTCTGACAGAAATTTGGAAATTGACGAGCACTTTCAGAAACAACCATAAGAGGGATGCTAGTCGATCAAAAACTGGGAAATTTGTCAAATGAATTTTAACGACCCTAATGAAAGTACTGAGCTAAAGTTCAGGAAAAACTAAAAGCACCTGATAAGCAAGAGTGTGTTCGTTGCTAATTCCTCTAAATTTTAACTCAGCCATGATCAAAGAGATGCAGTCCTCCATCTGATCTCGGTATGGGTCTCCTGCATCTTCAACATAACTCAGCGGTACACCGTGCGCACTAAAGAATATCATAACCTACAATTTTAAACCATATACAATTAGTAATCTGAGATATGTGCAACCGAAAACACAGCCTTGCTACTATGATAAACAAAAGACAAACATGGAGCAGGAATATTGAATCAATAGCATAATGGATCATTTTGCCAGCAACTAGTCAGCCTTCTAATTAAGTTATTAAGCACATCGTTTTCCAGCTAACCGTAACTGAATAAGCTGTAAAATTTCACAATAGTGTCAGCAAAAGTGTTCAATTTTTTTATATAGAATTACAAACCATACACTAATTCAGAACCTTAGTGTTACGCTAAACATCAGCAAAACCTTTAAGGCGGTTTTGAAAGTCAGGATCTGTCTGTACTTCGTTACATTATCTAATCTTGATTCGATATTCGAATTCACTGTATCTCTTCATTTACCATATCAAAAGTTTTGCCAAAATCATGTTTGGATCAATCTTTGTTCACATCCACCAATAGCATCACATCAAATGTCCCCTAGAGTCTAGTTAAAAAAAAAAATCCGTGACCTTTAAATCACATGACAACAACTTTACCATTATGCTAAACCTCCCCTTCCCCCTAAATTATAGTTAAATTCAATTAATTTCATTCACGAATACATAATATTGAGATAGAAATACTTTGCCAACACATCGAGCTAGAGAGAAAAATTTAATTTTAGGAAATGAAATTGCTACCTGTAGCATACATAATATTAGAAGATGAACACTCCATAGAACAAAAGATGCATCAAACATGTCAATGTCAGTATGGAGTACCTCCTCAGGTTTGGAGAATCTTTGCAGCTTTTTTTCTATTGAGTCTGCCATTGACTTGATATAGCCTTCCCGATGATACCATGACTCAATGATAGAAATGGGCAACCTTGCGAAATAAGCATCTTCCCTGCAGTATAATTAATGACCAATAAGCTCTTCTAATATAAGCCAAAATATTCTTTAACAGATTGATGCAAAAATGGATAAGAAATAAAAAAAAAATACCCATAAATAAATAAGAATGCTACCTGATCGATGATGTTCTGAATGACACGGATGCTTGAACCGCTAGTAGATATAGAGAATTGAGGATGAAGTGGAAGCACAAGAAGTTTTGTTATTTTATCCTTTTTTATCTGCAATATAAATACTAGTCAGAATGGAATAGCCAGTAGCCAGTGGCCAGTAGTCAGAGAACTAACGATATACACTAAAGCAAGCACAATAGTAAACAATATGCGCCAAAAGAGACATATACACTTTATTATGAGGAATACTACGACGCATAATTAGGGTTTGCAGAATATAATGCATGATTATCACAAAAAAAAAACAACAATAACCAAATTCTTTGCTGTAAAGATGGCAGATAGTTTTAAAAGTCTAATATTTACTGGTCACACTTCAGCTTGAAGACATTTCATAAGAAATACTAAGCACTTTTCAGCTTACAAGCTTGCAAATTGCAATTACAAACCTGATTAAGAGCGTCCTCTGTGAAAGGATGCCAGTATCGCATTCCAACATATACATTAGCATCAAGATCCTTAACTTGGAGGGCAAGTTTTAATGCTCGTGCCTGAAAAATTCTCCATTCATTCAGCTTTCTATTGGAGGATTCTTCTAAATAAAAGAAAAAACGAGTCATATAGATTCCTGCTACTCATACATAAGATACTCCCAATGAAATTGGCTCAAGTAGATTTAAAGATCACAGCGCCTTCAAAAACAAGGGAAACCCAAAGAAAGAAAAGTTAAACAGAATTAAGTACCTGGTCGTCAGTCATCCTTCGCAATGGTGACCCACCACCAATAGCAGCATAACCCTTCTTACTTTTAGGAGCTCTGGAAACTGATATTAGCTGCGCCAGTGGTTGTTGAAGAAACTGGAATAATCTAGGAAGTCGTATAATATCCTAATATGTAAAACCGGAAATTGAACTCTTAGATAAAACCACTCAAAATTAGGCAATACTAGAAACATATTTTGTTCAGCATGAATGAGATCTTCAAAATATTCTTTGACTGTGTCCATCACTCCATCCTTTTTGTCCAGCTTCCTTAAATTTGCTCTCTAATATATATAATGCATTTACTTTTCCCTACACTTCTGAAGCATCGCATGATGAACTTTGTGAATTTGTTTATTTCAATCTTATTTGAAGATTAAGGAATTGGAAGTTTGGAAATTTGTTAACTACGTAAACTCTAAAACCTGGAATAATCAACTCGAGGCAAGGATCTCAATATGTTACTTACAAGAAAAGGCTAATTGAGATGGTCTCATGGAACAACTCATATTTAAGGTTATATATTGAACATGAAATTTTCCTATTCAAAATCCCAGTAAGATCCATAATCAGGATTACAACTAATAGGTAAGTGCATTATCTGAAGTATAACGCGCTAAAATCAACATGTACAACAAATTATTAAACAATGGATAAGAACCAAGAGTTCTAGCCAGTAAAGTTTAGTTTTTCATCCTATAATTTACCCAAATACTAAAAAAAATACTGTTAGTCTATTAGGACAATTAAATCAATCGAAACTCAGGAACCTATGGTTCTATTCATATGCATAGGTGGACCATGGGGAGGGCTTTTGTTAATTGTTTGTGAGTCAGACGTTGATACATTGACTTACTGGATCAGCGAATAGATTGAAAAGGAAAGGTTGAACATCACTGAGTGTCTCCGGACCTCCAAGGTTCAGCAATAGAACTCCTACATTTTCTTGCGCAGAGCTCGGAACAGGACTAAGTATTCTGCCACCATGGGTTAGTACTGTTTTAGCAGAACAATTTGTTCGTCCAGGTAGGTTATGCCATTTGGAAGGCATACGAAGAGTTTTAGCGAAGTTGGAATTGCCGACATCACAAACAATATTGGAAGGTGCTGATGACACCAGCAGTCTATCAGTTGCTCGACGGCCATTATCCAAGTACTTGAAATTGACTTTTGCGTAGCAGATGGAAGTCCTTCCTTGGACTTTAGACCTGTAGATGAATTGACTTAGTATAATATAAGGAGTCATTCCATGTAAAATAAACTATATAAGAAGAGGTAGAATCGATCAACACACAGAGAAAAGACACTCACAAACTGAATGAGATGAGAATACTTTGGTTCCTGACATCGAGGAACCCAGCCTGAGAAACTGGAAATTTCACAGATTCCATCGTTTAAACAAGAAGCAATTCAACACCCACCCTAAATCAAAGTAAGTAAGAAAGAACACTCCCTATCAGATACGTCAATTGAAACCATCTGGAATACATAAGTTATGGGGGCTAGGATCGGAACTTTAAAACAAAGTAAGGTGAACGATTAAGAAAGAAATGTAGTTCCTAACAAATTATCCTTCGGTAAAGTACATCAAAGACAACCAGACCAGATCTCATTCCCTGCACCAGTTTATTTCTCCTGTTTAAATCTCAAAGCAGGTGCTCATGCTCGTCGATTTGCACTTGGAGAAAACAGAACAAGTGCACATTGCTAAACGTGCAATGGAACGAATTAAGTTGTGATAGGTCCACGACGTCATCGACATGATGATTTATGATTCAAAAAGAACGACATCATCATGAAGCAATACTGTTCGACCGACAGGAGACGGAGGAGGCGGCAGGATCGAGGACGCACCTGGCAGTCAAAAAACCGGACGAGAATTGAGGAGGAGAGATCCAAGGATCACGGAATACGATGATGGATCCGGCGGTTCGTCTCGTGAAGGAGTCCAATGATAGCCGGTGGCCGGAAAGCGAAGGGGAGGGAAGGCGTCGCGGCCACGGAAACGATGACGGTTGCCTGCTTCCTCGCGTCCGATGGAGGCACTCGAGAAGTTCCTACGAACTGAATCCCTGACCTATTGGTCCCCAAATACATTTCGCGTCGTATACCTGCCTTATGATTGGTAAGTTAAGTGGGACCCGGGCCTCTCGGAAGTGGCTGGGTTAGACACGATGGAGCAGGTAAAGGCACAAATGCTCGGCCAGGCCTGCCTGGTTTGTTTGAGCCGGGACAGCGAACAGTAATTCTGAAAAGGGTGGCTGGGTGGGGCAGTCATTTGCTTGACACGTAATCTTCCAGAGATTCTAGATTTGTGGAAAACTTTTAAGGCCACTGTTTTCGCACCCGATGCGGAGGAACAGGTTTATTACTGGCTGCATTCCTGGGTCATCCATGTATTTTCCAGAGTTCCACTCGGTTCGCTGCCAAACTTTAAGCCGGTGATGGCCAGGTAGATTACAAGTAGTAAAAATAAATAACTACAATTTCCGTTTTACGTTCTGAAATTTGAGAAACTTATTAAATTACATGTCACTTTCCGAATTTACCTCTCAATTTAATATTTTATTTTTTTTAATTAATAAAATAGTTCATCGATCGATTTCGAACGAAACCGATTGATGGACTTAAACAGTTCGGGATTACACGATTCGAAAATCTTTGTGCTCCTCTCGCACTCTATAATACGTATATGACTTTGGGAAATATTATAATACACCATATTGGGAGCAGTGATTTTTGAAATTTTGATTTTTTTTTAATGGAATAGTTTCAAAATCGACTGATGGATATAGACAGTTTGAAATCACATGATTCGAAGATCCATGTGCTCCTCTCGCATTCCATAATACATATGTGATATTGGAAAATATTGTGATACACCATATTGGAAGCAACGATTTTTGAAACTTTGAATTTTTTTTAATGGAATAACTCCATCATATCAGTCGATTTCGTCTAAAACCGACTGATTGACTTAGACAGCTCAGAATCACATGATTCGAAGATTCATATACTTCTCTCACACTCTATAATACGTACATGATATCAGAAAACATTGCGATAAACCATGTTAAGAACAACGATTTTTGTCACTCGTGTCATATATATGAAGTGTGGTCAAAATTAAATAACATTTCAAATGCTACGATGACGATACCAGCCGGATGAAGTCACCAATGAGTTCCTCGGACTCCCTCGCTCATGCAAATATAAAACTTCAATTTTTTTTAATGGAATAGCTCCATCAATCGATTTCGTTCGAAATCGACGGATGAATCTAGATAACTTGGAATCACATGATTTGAAGACATTTGTATTGCTCTCGCACTCTATAATATGTACGTGTCACTTGGACCAGCGAGTATCGTTGTCATAACATTTGAAATGTTTTTTCGATTATACTTTACATGTCAGGTATGATTGACAAAAATTGTTACTCTCAATACAGTTTATTGCAATACTTTCCGAGGTCACGTACGTATTATGGAGTACGAGAGAAACACATGAATATCCAAATCACGTGATTCCGAACTGTTTAGGTCTATTAGTCGATTTCAGACGAAACTGACTAATGGAACTACTCCATTAAAAAAATTTGAAGTTTCAAAAATCGTTACTCCCAACATGGTATATCACAATGCTTTCCGAGATCACATACGTATTATGGAGTGCGAGAAGAGCACATGAGTTTTAAAATCACGTGATTCCGAACTATCTAGGTCCATCAACTGGTTTCGAAAGAAATCGGTTGATGAAGCTCCATTAAAAACAATTAAAGTTTTAAAAATCAATACTCCTAATATAATATATCACAATGCTTTCCGAAGTCACATACGTACTATGGAGTGCGAGAGAAGCACAAAGTTCTTCGAATAATATAATTCTGAGCTGTTTAGGTCCATCAGTCGATTTTAAAAAATAGAATATTGAGCGGAGGGATAAATCCGACAAGTGATACACAATTTGATAATTATGAAAGTTATGTATACGACTTTGATATTTCCTAATTTTGAGAATATGAAATAATATTTCTCAATTTTGAGAATATGAAATTATAAATTATCATAAAAATAGATATAGAATAGACGAGAACGTTTCTTTGGAGTAGAAGGAAAGTGATTATGTTCGTCTCTAATATCCTTCATCGTCAGTTTTTCGGTGATGATGAAAAGAAATAAATCATAAGAAATTATATTTCTTGATCCTTTGATCAAAACAGTGAAAAATCATTCTAAACTTAGGGAGAATTTTAAATCTATGTCACACTGCTCTAACTAATTCCGATGGGATAGACGAGACGCGTCACCGAAAGCACTGGGTGTGACCACAAATCACAGAGGAGGTGACTGCCGATGGCACGTGTCTGTTCCAAGAAGCTTCCATAAGGGGGCTAAACTGCTCCACTAGATAAACTCGATTCGGCTCGAATATGTATATCTTAGCTGCGTTAACCGTATTCTTTCGGTACGCAGATACATAGAATACACATATAATTTTATATGTTTCTTGGCCATCTTGAGTCTTCAATATTCATAATGCTATCGTAACAGGTATATTAGTACATAAGAAATGGCATAGTTTGAAACATCATCTTTTAATAAACCGTGCTAGAGCTAATCAAACAGGAGCTTTGGTTTGGCCACGGCCAAGCCTATGTGGCTATGTACATGTGGACCAACTAGAGGTGTGTATTTTGGTTTCAATGTCATCTCGTAAAGGGAAGAAAAAGGGAGAAAACATCGCTGATAAACATGTAGAGATCTCAGTTTAAAATACGAGTTGTATTTATTCACATTCCATCTATGTAAAAAAGAATTAGACGTGGAAGACTATCAATATAATCTTTTACATCTTTGTTGACACAGATATCCTTCAAATATTATGATAATATAGTCCAGCCAAGGAGCAACCCAATGCCAAGCAAACCCAACCCCACTGAGAAGGCGACGGTGAACCTCCCTACGTTACATTTATTCCTCTTCCTCCTTCCTTTCTTGTCTCCGGCGGACAGCAAACCTTGCAAAGGCATCCAAGGAAGTAGGGGGACAAGAGCTGATATCTGGTCCTCTGATAGCTTGAGTTGCAGGGATAAGTTCTCCAGCTGTAGTATATGTAGCCATTGCCTGTATGCAAATAGATGAGATGCTTGCCTAAATAACACTTTGACCGCATGTTCCTTCTCCTTGTAAGCTTTTTGGGCTGACATTTCAGCTTTCCTGGCTCGTGTTTGGGAATGGCGAAGTGCCTCCAGCAGCTGAGCTCTCGTAGGGTCAGGTTTCTCAGCTGTCTGGTCGCTTTCAGGTCGTCTATTTTCTGCACAACCTCCGTGGTAACTGCATAAGACCGCGAAATCTTACTAACTAGCGTGAATCAATCCAAAGCTTACACAATGCCTAAAGTTAATAAGGTCGAGCCTTTCCTTCGGATGTAAAACATTTTTACTAACCATTACACAGAGATATGCATTACATTGTGATGGTAACAAACTAGTTTTAATCCGTTTGTATTGTTTCTCAAACTAGTAAAAGATAATGCTCAAAAGCTTCTCATGGCACAAATAGTTCTTATGCATTTCATGACTAGCATATATGCAGTGGTCAAAGGAACTGTACAGTAAGTGTGCGTGTTCTTCGTGATACCATAATTTGTATTCTAAAAGAAGAATCCAAGATGTCGAGGAGTGTAGTTGGATCTAGTTTTAAAAATTAACACACAGAACTGCAAAGGAATTTGAGTGCCTATAAATAGAAAAAAACAAGCGTGGAAAAGATATCTATAAATTCTAGTTTTGCTCCTTGAGACACATGGCATGTTTACAACTCAACTAAAATCAAAGAATTTATCCATTAACTCGATAGGCTTAATCGCTGATCTAAGATGTCTACATATTAACAACTTGCTCCTTCAACAAAATATCGTAGCCCTAATGTTTCAAATGTCATATTTGTGTCCAAATCTAACCAATAAAAACTTTTTCATATTTTTAGTCACAAGTCATCTTGATTTTATTCAGAATCTATTCTCATTTACCATCAGGTAATGGTATTAGAAAACGATACCGTCGATCCCACTAAACTCAAAGTTAGTTCAAGTTGAAATAAGCTAAGCAACCTGATAAAGGGATCATGGAATTTTACCAAGTAAGAAAGCAGTTGTGCATCCTATTAAAATCAAGGTTAGTTCAAGTAGAAATGCACTAAGCAATCTACTAAAACAATCGGAGTTTCACTGATTAAAAAAGGAGTTGAAAGGAATCCTTGCCTGTACAATTTCCTTGAATTGTGCTGCCCGTAGCATCTCCGACGAGGTGATAAATCCTTGTTGTTGAGTCTCCCAGGACTAGGAGTGTCATGTGAATACTCATTGGCATCACACACGCTTGTTGTAGGATTTCTATCAAGTGATGATTGAAACACTCCATTGCCATCTGCTTGTTTACTAACACCAATTATCTGTGAGGGTTTAGGCAGATCACAATTCTCAATGTGAAGTGATGATTTTTGGGCTACCAACAAATACAAATCATCTTTATCTGTAGATCGCCACCATGGCTCAGACTTGTTAATAGCAGCCCAAGGTGATCCAAGTTCTGACACCTTGTCTATTCTTCTAGATGGTAATTGTTCATCTGGCTTCAAAGCTAAAAGTTCTTCCTTGCAAGCAAAGTTCATATCTGCCTTCCGTTTTAGAGGCTGTTGAGGGTAGTTGGTTGTCATCGATATCTCTTTCACCGAAGCTTTTGAATTGTTCTTCATGAGATCTGTTGATACCATTGGAGGAGATTCCAGAAAAGACTCTTCCTTTTTAAGAACATCATCAATGGAGTCAAATGGCAAAGGCTTCCCATCAAACTTTGATGCTGGTGATACAGTTTCCAAACTCTCCTCGCCAGTTTCGTGTTTTAAGGAGTTTAGATGGCTCAAATTAATGTCTTTAAGGCACTCAATGTTGGGTTGCAGCTGAAGCCACCATTTTGTTTCAAATGAATTGTCAAAAGGGATGACATCTGGAACAGAATTTGTGTCGGCGCCACTTGAATCGTGTTTTTGAGTAGATGACGGAGAAGAAGCAAATGTAGCATCTTCCTGGACTGGACAATGGTTCGCAGTGCGGTGCCAACGAACCCCTGCTTTGACAGCCGCCATTAATGGTTCATCTTCTCAAAATAGTTGCTTTGATATCAAACTATCAAATAGAACAAGAAAACAAACTACTCAGAGGCTTTTCTGATCTAAAATCTCTAGACTAAAGGATTATGACAACCTTCAGGAAGAATACTGACAAGATGATGACTGTTCAACCAAATGTTGTAGTTGAAACAAGAAATGAAGTTAGAGAAAACATAAGCCATAGAGATGATTAAGAAATTGTTAGAGAAGAGCATGAGCCACAGTGATGATTATGAAAATGTATTAAACAAATACAAGAAATATTTACTCAGACGCGAATCATCATCGAATCATCTACAGCCATGGAAACAGCAACAAACATAAAAATGTGATCAGAAGTAATCAAGAGAATGTAGAGAGACTACATTCATCTAAATAAAGCGGTTCATTTCTATCAAGGAAAAGAATAAGAAATTCTCTTCAAATGAAATGAATTCATGTTCGGTAAATTTTAGTCAATAAAATGCCATAACAAAATGACTCCATCGAAGATTTCACATGGCTTTATTGCCAGTAGGCCACCTAAATGATAACCTTCAAAACCCTGTAAGATGAAGGCAGAACTATTAATTTGATAAACGGACAGGGATTTGCAGAAGATCTGAAGATACAAGGCTTTTTCACTTCAGATAATTATGTCAACAACCTCGAAGTTGAAGCAAAACAGCAATAAGTGGAAAATAATTACTAGCTAAATTCAAAAACATCTTACGCGTAGCTCAGTTCATCTTTGAGGTGTTAAAAGATCTCTATAATTATAATTAAAAAAACATAAATAAATAAAAACAAACAAACAAACGCACCGACAACCTTTAACAAACAAGGAATTCACTCTTGAAACCAGATGAGATCCAAAGAAACAGAAAGATGAAACCGAACAACATCCATTCACCGAACGACAACATCTGTCCCATTAAATCACCGATCGGAGACAGCAAAAAAAAAACAAAAAATTGCTAACCAAACCGATAATATCCCAATTAACGTTGGCCAGTGGGAAATAAATTTAACAAGTCGAGAAGACAAAAACCACAAGAGGATCAATTGGAGTATAAAGGCCCAAATAGAGAATCGTACTAACACGACATGGGAGTTGATAATTTGGTATTGAACCGAACATCCACCGCTGTTACTTCCTCAAGACGATGCCCAAAAAACAGGATCTCGAATCGAAGGCGAGAAGAAAGAAACCACAAAAATGAACGAGGTCTACCGATTGCTTCCCTTCCCCTCCCTCATCACTGGCTTTCCCAAATATAAAACCGCTATTTTAGTGGGTATCCATCAAATGTAACTGCACGCACTCGTTATATCAAGCCTAAACGTTTACCAACCTACGTGGTTTCTCCAAAACGTATTCATGGTTCGGTGTAGCTGGACACGTCGGCAGCGGGAGTGCTCGTTGGACTTGCAAGTGAAGAGATTCCATGAGATATTCTTGCGTTCGCTGAAAAATCTTATGCTCAGCCATTCGGGATCAGTCCGACAACCGTTGATCTATTGGACTTCGTTCAGCTCACCTGTCGTAACCAGTTCACGAAACAGGCTCTTCACGTGCTCAGGGAGTCAGGTGTCCAACTCGCTGTGGTTTAGACACGCGCCATTGCTCGGAGGGCCCAGATCGTCGGCGTACATTGTTTTTAGCACCATGATTTCTTTGGGGTGTTTTCCACTTGTTTTGAGCACCCTGATTCAATAAATAAAGTCACTCGCATGTGCCAAAATTCGATGAACATTTTGTATGGTTTTGTCGATTGCAGCCAGAGCTGTCCAACGGATTCATTAATGACTGAGCGAGTTAATTCATCGTAAATTTATTATTTAATGGGAAAGGATGAACTGACCAACTATTTTGATGGATTAAAAAATCTCTAATTCAATCTAATTCAAAGTGGATTACGAATTAGGTGGATCAATTCACGGATTAAAAAATTAAAAAAATATATCTAAAATTACTGAGACATTCAGGGCTTGAAGCAATGATCAGTAAGATAGATGAGGTACCATAATTTAAAAAAAATATATTTGAAGTAACTAAAATCTTATAATTGAGATTTAGTTATTGATCTACAAAGTTGAGTATCAATGTTTTTTATTCCTTTCCAATGTTCTAAAATATCTAAATCTTGATAATATACAAATATAAATTTTTGCTCCTCCAAATAGTGATTCAGAGATTTTTTAGTCCTTGTAATTATTTGATTTTGATATATCATTATTTTTTACATTGATTAGAATAATAGTGATAAAATAATATAAAATAATTAGAGTATACAAAAAAATATTTCATCAAATATTCTTTTATTCTTTCCTCTTAATTTCTTTTATACTTTTGTTGAGATGTATATATGATAGAAGAAAATTTTGATGATAAAAAACTTGTCTTGTTAATATTAAAATATTGATAAAAATTTTTATATAATTTTATTTTCACATATTCTATCTGTTGGTATTTCTTAATCCGCGGATCAATCTATACCCACGACAGATCGACCCGTCTAGACTCGCAATCCGTGCGGATCGATCCATTTAGCCCCGTTAAAATGATGGATTAATAAAATTTCAATTCAATCTGTTTAAATTATTTGATAGGACGGACTAACCTGACGGGCTCAATCCACCCCGTCAATCCACTTGGACAGCTCTAATTGCAGATGGAAAGATGTCCCATCCCGATTTCTGCCCCCCATCCCGTGACTACATTATCGGGCCAAAGTCCACACAGAACTTATTGGGCCTGTTTCGTCCCCGTTGCAACAATATAGAAGGCCCACCAAACTCTTACCGTTCGATCGCATCGAACTAGATAACGGCCGGCAAAGAAATCTGTAAAGCTGGACTAAACGACAGTGTGTGACGCTTCGTTTTCGTCTTTGACTTCGCCGCCAATCCACGCACACAATTTTCCTTTTGCATCCTTTCTCCTCGAATCTCAACCATCCTCATCCTCCATCACAAATCCCATCCTCCACTTGTTTCTTCCCAGTCTGCTGCTTCCGACAGAATCAGGATCGAGGAGTCGAAGATCGAGGGAGAAAGAAGGATGTGCTGCGAGTGCGACTGCGAGTGCCGGCCGCTGGGTTGGCTGCTCGGTCTCCCCTTCGCTTTCCTCTCCCTCCTCCTCTCAATCGTCGGCGTCCTCATCTGGATCGTCGGGTACGTACCTTGGTCGAAAAACCCTAACCGCCCTTCCTCCGACATTTCTTTAGTTCGTTCCGAGTAGATCCGTGTTTTTGGGAATTCGATCTAAAACAGATGATTGAATGGAAGGGCTTCTGGATTGAAACTAATTGCAGGTTACTGCTCTCGTGCATCTGCCCCTGCTGCCTCTGCGTCACCATCCTAGTGGAGTTCGCAATCGAACTCATCAAGGCACCGCTCCATGTCATGAGGTGGTTCACCTCCCAGATCCCTTGCTAGTCTCGTTTAGATCCATCTAGGCGCCGCTGCACGCCATGAGGTGGTTCACCTCCCAGATCCCTTGTTAGTCTTGTCAGATCCATAGCTATAGTATTATGGAGATGGATTGTGTTCTGGCATTATGATCGTTGATTCATGTCAAGACGATGTTTTTATTTATTTTATTTTTTTCGATGATTCTTATCTTCCTTTCTGCTATGATCGAATTCCTTCGTTCATGCAAGCGATTCAAAGCAGTAATTTTGTCGTGTTGGTTATCTTGTCGATTACAAAAAAAAAAATGAAAAAGAAATATCTATTAGTTGGCCTATCAAGTCCATTGGTAGTTTCGTGTCAGGATAGAGCAGCTCGATTGGGAATTTTGTTCTTTTAAAGTAGCATGTTTTGGAATGTAGTATCAGAAACTCATTGTCCAATAATTTACTAATGTAGTTCCAAAACTTATAGCAATCTGTACAGCAAATCTGGAAAGCGTCCTTGATTTTATTTTACTTTTAAGAAATCACTTCACACTATTTTTCTCACCTTCTTCATTTTTTTCCTCCATAAATAGCCACTCAAGCAGTTGTAACCGGGAATTTGAAAATTGTCCCGAGTGAAATTTAAAAATCGAGTTTTATTTTTTCTGTATAATTTAAATATTGAACTTTAAAATTTAAATATTTAATATTAAAAATTTTGAGCTAGATGAGAGCTTTGATAGCCCTGGATCAATTCTGCTTTAACTTATAATTAACAACTATCAATTCTGCTTTTTAAGGTCATTTGCCATCTATGTTATCTTATTCTTTTAGTGAAAAAATTGATGCGCTCACCATTTATTATTTTCATCGATTAAATATCAGTTTCATAGCTAAATGAAAAAAAGATAAATTATGACCATATTTAACCGTACTATTTTATTCTCAATCTCTCTAACAGAAGGCAAGAAATGATACATTAGTTCAGTTCATAAATGATTTGATTTTGTAGATTAAAAAGCAGTTTATGTTGAATGAGTAAGCTCACTCTAACAACATTTGTTAGAATCTATATTGCTAAAAGAAGCCCCCCGGGCAACGGCGTGGTGGTTACAAGCGAAGAGCTTTTCTGAAACGGTCTAGGATCGATTCCGCCCTGATAGCGCACGTTGGACGGATGGAGATGCTCGATGCCCTCTCGGCCCAGCGTGGTCGGCCCATCAGACGCCACGAGCCTTCATGCGATGGGCCACCTTGAGGATTAGTGGGCGTAAGTCCGACACCTCAGATTAATATATATATATATATTGCTAAAAGAATTATTAGTAAAATCAATCTTCATAAAATAGATATTTGAATTGTTCGTATATCTAAATCATAGATGTCTTAAATATCTAAATCATAGAATGGTTTTACAAATTTTTTTAGAAATGATAATTGTAAATGTAAAAGATAATAATTAGGTAAGAGACGGACAACCAATTTCTTGTGAATCAATACAACTAAAAGTCAGTTGTGATTTTTTTTTTTTTTTATTTAACTGTGGAATCAATAATGAAAAATATCTAGAGTGAACGTATTATTTTTTCATAAGAATCCTAAAAGATGGAATGTAGAATATTTTCAATTTTCTCGTCCCTGTATAACATATTTATTGTTAAATTGTATTTGTTAAAAAGAAACAGACGAAAAGTAAACATAATTTTGTTTTTATTTTTTATACTTAACTTCTCCAAATTATGGTTATATATATATATATGTATATAATCAAAAGTTTGACATGCGGATCATGTGTTTCACGGAGACTTCTGCAAAGTTGAAAATCTGTCTAACTAGCAATTCTTTGTCACCTGTCCCAGGGCTGCGACGAGAGTGAGGGTAAATTGTGGGGGGAGGAGGAGGAGGGGGACAGAATCCCTTGATACGGTGGCAAAGCAGAGGGAAAGTCATCTGAACCAGAGAGGATTTTAGACCCCTCTCTGGAATCGGCTCCTGCCCATTCTGCAAGCAACTACCTATCCTACTATCGCGCTATCCCCATGGGGACACAGTATTTTGGAGGCAAAATGGCACGACAAATGAAGCTTAAGAAAGGCAAGCGTGCTTTGGCGACTTCGATACAAATGGTGAAACACTCTTCAATCATGATCTCGATTTTTAATCATACCGATAAAGGATAGATATTTTGTAGTCCAATAAAAACGACATGGTAATTAAAATACGATAGTGTTTATAAAAATGATATGGATTGATTCCGGAGATTTAAAATTTTTTTATTCGTATATTTAACCGACATGTTAACAATCACATCAAGACTATGTAATTTTGATTTATCTTTCCATGTGTAGTGAAATAGATCGACGAAAACCGCTAGATTAACTATTCTAATTTTTACGGATAGATATCTTGTAAACGGGGAAGATTGACTTGCTCGGTGCTACCTCACCAAGTAGCGGATCCATCATCGACCACTTCGAGAGCTGCCACAGCGGATCTCTTGCCTTACCTCCCTATCTGTTTAGCAACCTCGAACTATTGTCTCTCTCCAATCGTCTGTTCTCCATAGTCTTCTTTACAATGGGTTAGATTCGTCGAGTCAGCGCTCAGGCGTGATAGAGCCTCCTTGGGTGGCCATCCGTTCTCTTCCGACTCTACCCTAAAGCGCAAGGTCGCGATCCTCAGAGTCACATGAGGAATCGCCCAACCCCTCGCGCTCCTTATGAAGCTCGACCATCTCGAGCCTCGCACTCTACGATGTCATCGACACCCTCGGCGTTGATGTCAGCCAGAGCCCCTGGTGGGGATAAATGGAGCACTCATTCACTCAGGATTCAAAAATTAATCATCAAAATAATTTATATAAAAGAAAATTATTTTTTAATAATAAAAAAATTATCGATAAAAAACCTAAATTTTATGATTTCGCTCGGGTAAACACCGAGCGCCCAGGTTTGCTGTTCTTTCTTTCGTTCACTTGCAGTGGATGTGATCTGTCTAGGGTTTCGGATCTGTTGCTTGATGGATCTCCAGGTGTTGGGCTATGTGGACGAGGAGCAGCTCGGCAAGGCGTTCGAGGGTTCCGATGTTGTGATCATCCCTGCTGGTGTGCCGCGGAAACCCGGCATGACTCGCGATGATCTCTTCAACATCAACGCCGGCATCGTCAAGTCTCTCTGCACAGCCATTGCCTAGTACTCCCCTAACGTACGTGATTTTTTTTTCTCCACGACCGGCAAATGAGTGTGCTTCCTCTTTATCTTCGTTTCCTTCGAGTTTTTGTCCTAATTCTGAGGAATTCTATGGTCCACAAGGAGAATTAATTTGATCTGTTGTTTTTGAATTAGGCGGTTGTCAATATGATAAGCAACCCGGTTAACTCAACTGTGCCTATTGCTTCTGAGGTGTTTAAGAAGACAGGAACATACGATGAGGGAAAACTCTTCGGCGTCACCACTCTTGATGTAGTCAGGGCTAAAACCTTCTATGCTGGGAAAGCTAAGGTTTCGGTGGTTGATAATGCCGCCTTCTTGTTGTATCTGATATATTCATAGATAGATGAGTAAATCATTAAGCAATGTGGTTATTTATGCAGATGTTAATGCTCCTGTTGTCAGTGGGTAGTCTGGCATCACAATCTTGCCTCTGTTCTTCTAGGTGATTACATTGAATTTGATGTAACAATGTTACCTTTTGTGCTTTGATTGGTCTTTAATAACTTGATATTTTTATTATATAGGCAACTCCTGCGAGTAACGATTTGTCTCACGAGGACATCAAATCTCTTTCCAAAAGGACACAGGATGGGGGGACAGAGGTCGTGGAGGCAGAGCTGGAAAAGGCTCTGCAACTTTGTCAATGGCGTTAGTTACAACATCTTATTCTATCATATTGTTATTAAGCTTTGAATATAATTGATGCCTGCCTATCTTATAAATTGTTAGATATAAGTATTTATTATAAGACAATGACATTTTAGTACTTCTAACGAATTTTAGTTTAGTTGAAAGATTTGGCTCTTGCTATTTTTCTATTAATATTTGCATGTTTGCCTTAAGAAATTTGTGTTAGGTGTTGTGTTTTTAAGAGTTAATTATTTGTCTTTTTGGTACATGCATCTTCCATATTTTTTCTATATAACAGCTATATCTTATTAAAGTAGTTTTCCATTTCTATTAATGCAATTAGTTAAACCTCTTCAAATCAAAGACCAATAAACTGTTATCTTTTAGATAGCACAAGTTAGCATTATATGGCTGCTACTTTGGAACCATGGTAATATTCCTCTTGGAACCATGATGTTTCTCAGTTCTCGCATTCTGCCTAGATCTCTTTTACTCATGTCCTGTCTACTTATCTTATCAAACCCTATTGATGCCTATAAACTTAAGGAGCTGTTCTCATATTCTGTCTAGATCTCTTAAGTTCTGTCTACTTCATCTGATCAAACCATATTGATGCCTATGAACTTGAGTTGTTATTATTGATATTGTGACTCCCTAGTTTAGTCATACATGAATAATTTTGGGCTGATAAAGATGGATTAAGCTTAGAAGAGCAACCATTACAAACTTGAGCTTAAACATTTTGGGCATATGGCATAATAAGTTAATGAGTTACTTTCTCATTTATATGGTTGAAGTTCATGACAAATATTGTCTCTGTTTTCAAATTTTCAAGATAGTAATACATTTCAGATCTGGCATTCATAGGTACCAGTTGTTACTACATTTTTTAGCTTCAGAAGTAAACAATTTTGAAATGCCTAAATTTTGCATGCAAATATGTGGTTTTTGGATCGGACAGAGGAAATGATTGTAATTTGTTAATTAAACAAAACTTCAGTAAATTCATGTGATGTTTTATATTATTTTATTCCAATTGTTTTATCTCCAATTATGTTTTCCTATTTCGTGTTTTGAATTTGCTATGTTTCACTATCATAATAACCTGTTGGCCTAGATGTGTTTAACAGATAATAGACACTAAATCTCACCCTAGACAACGATATGGGCAGATTTCAAATTTGGCTCTGGCTTGCAGTTTTTATTTTTGATTTTGTAGATAGGGGTTTACCTTGGAAATTATACTTTGTTATTTGCTTGCAAATATAATTTTGGAGCCGAAACTCCAACCCAATACAATTATTTGTATCGAAACTTACATGCAGGAGTTTCAAATCCATGAATTCGTACAGAACATATTGGAGGAGGATGGGTCTACAAAAGAGGGAAGAATGAGGGCAAACATAACATAAAAAAGAAAAAATAAATAAAACAGTCATTTAAAACAAGAAGGAAAAAGTCCTTCCACTGCATGATCATTGACAGAGAGAGTTTAGGGCAATTAGCCAATCCGACCACCAGAAAGAGCAAAAGGGAGATGAGAATCAAAATCAAACTGATCCAGACGGCATACAACCAAGGAGATGCTTCATTATTTCCATTATATTTCAGCCCAGAGGGAAGAATATGAGGAGCCAGCCTTATTAAATATAATAAGAGAGAGATGCTTTGAATAGTGTAGTCATAGTTTCCTACCCAAGATAATGGGAATCCACTTCTGACCTGCCCTTCTGAGATAGTCAGATTCTTGTCTTCTCTGCATAAAAGGTCTTTGCTATTGTCCATGACCCATTCCAAAGCTACTTATCTTCCTGTGTGCTATCTATGATAAGGAATGCCTAGTAATGCCATTTACAAGCCCGAGGAAAAAGATACACCTGCTTCTTTCCACTTAGTATACTTGGCCTGAAATTGTTCCAAACTGAACATTTTCAAGGATGTCAAGTAATGATGTAACATTTCCCCACAGCAAACCTGACATGACACACTTTAGAATATCACATGTAAAATATTTTTCAACCTCAATCGTACCACGTAGCCATGGTTCGATTCTTTCCATGGGGGTTGTTCCTCATAATTTTCTGAGTTTGAGCCTCTGGGGAGGGGCCTGAACCACTAGCTCCGCTGGGTCACCTACTGATCCTGTTTGTGCTATCCGGCTTTACTCTAGTGGCTGATGGAAAACCTCCGTGAGATAGGATCGGTCATCTCGGGACTAGTCAGGTCAAAGACTTGGACATCTGGGTTATCAAAAAAATAAAAAATAAAAAATATATATATATATATATATATATATGCCGATACTTTTGTGACCTGAACTTTTTGGACAGTTTGGATTAGGCTCGAGATCTTACCCAACCTGGAACACTTTGTTTCCCTATTCTCACTATTATATCTTGATTTGTTGTTGCTTAAATCTTAAAACTCTGGAAGTAACTTAAATGGTTATATTACTTTATGTTTCAGTCTTCATTTATCTGATTCTATGTTGCTTTTTCATGTTGGAATTTGGTGCTTTTCACCCTTTTCATTTTGGAATATGGTCATGTTTGCATAGTACAACGCTGAGAAAGGTTAAATTTATCCATTGAAGTTAATTGACAAGTATGATGCAGATACGCAGGAGCCATTTTCAGATGCGTGCTTGAAAGGTCTTAATGGCGCTTCTGATCTTGTTGAGTGTTCATTTGTGCAATCAAGTGTTACCGAGCTGCCATTCTTTGCATCTAAGGTCAGCCATATCGACTTTGGTTTGTTTATTATTGATGTAGTTCATATCATAAAGCTTCAAATCATTGCTTACTAACTCCTGATGTAGTTCTTTGCATATTATACCTGTTTTGTGCTTTCCTCGGACGAGGCTGGGAGAGAATGGAGTGGAGGAAGGTCTTGGACTAGGCACCCTGTCTGACTACGAGAAAGAGGGCATGGGAAATCTTAAAATCAGAACTAAAAGCATCGATTGAAAAGGTATTAAGTTCGCAAAGGAAAATTAAGGATTGAACTTTCCAGGTTCACAAAAATTTTGCTGCTGGAAGTTGAGGGGTTTGCATCCGAATGCTTTTCTTTTTCATCTTTTTCGAGGAGCCAATTCAAGTTTTAAAAGTTTACTAAATTATTTCCAGAGGCACTGTTGATGGTTTCGATCTAAATTGTTCTATTTTGTCTATGGTTCGTTAGGTTCAATTCGTATTGGATGATCTTCTATTGGTTTTGGTTACCATATGAAAAATTTATTGTTTGTTTAATAAGATCAGTCAGGATTAACTATTTTTCACAAGGCAAATATATGGCTAAAAATTTTAGAGAGAGAACATTGGAATACCAAGTGAAAGGAGGAAACGAGAACGATTTCTCAAATCTTGTTGCAAGGCATTGACTTCCACCATTTAGTTTTATCGTGGTCTAATCCATCATGCATCAATTAGATCAACGTACTTGCAAATTCAAATCGTAAAATAAAAATAATACAGAATTAACTTATAATGAAATATAAATAAAATACTTAACGTGAAATGATCTTGTAATTTATGAAAAAAATAACAGTTAAATTTGTATTGACCATTTGGATTGGTTTGGTCATCTAACAAAAACCGTATGGATCCTTTGGCGAAATTACTGATCATCTAAACTATTTTTTAAAGGAAAAGTATGCATTATATCAAATTAAATAAGCAATGGTCTTAAATTAAAGGCAAATAAGAATAATAATAATTCCTTGGCTTATTTAAGGTTGTCCTCTAGTCTGCTTTATTAAGTGTTTCCTCTTTCTTAAAATATCTTCAACCTCCTTAAAAAAAAATAAGAAAAAATATGTTTAAAAAAATTTAATTGTGTTAAAAAATAAAAAATAGCTTATGGTTATTTAAATATGATTTTTAATCAAGAATGGTATCCTATATAATTTATCCATAAATAATTGTGAACATCTTTATTATTCACTATTCGATTTCTTAGGATTCAAAAATTAAACTATATATAATGTACATCCGATCGGACAATGAACAATAAAGATATTTACGGATGTTCACGGATGAATAACGTAGGATAATATATCTTTGATTTTTAAAATTAAGTAGCTCTAAAATTACTTCGAAAACTATATATAATGTGTTTGTGATCAATTAAGTTTTGACTAAAATTTAATAGAGAATTAAAATAGTAAATAATCTAAAGAAGTGAAAAAAAAAACGATGAAGAACTCTTATAATTTTTAAGAATTATATAATATATTCTGTCAATACATCTTATTATTGTTGTTTTAATTCGTACGAAGGATTATAACTGGTTGTAACTAAAAATAACATGCATCACATTTTAAAAAATTTTTATTGCACATCCATTTTTTAATTTTTAGGTTGAATATAAGAAGCTAAGGATAGGTATCAATTCGTCACTTTGACGATTCTAATCAATCAATTTTATAATTACTGTACGAAAAATAAATTAGGGAGTATATTTTTATGTTCAATCTAATAAAAAAAAAATGGAACCGTCACATTAGCGGCCTCCTATCGCTGCCCCTACATGTAGAGGGGATAAATCAGGTCTCAGGTGGCTAGCACAGAAATGCGGAGTCATCGATAGCCTGATCGTCACCTCCAGAAATCGATCCCTTGACCTTTCAAATCTTAACACGGTTGCATTAGCCATCTGGGTTTGCCCTAATGTTATTAGGACAGAAGGAGAAGGATAAACGTCTTTGAAAGACTTTCCAATCATCATGGATTGATCCTTATTCGTTATAATAAATCTGTCATTGTGCTAGCCACTCGATCCTCCCATCCTCCAATTGGAACTAGGGCTGGATTGGTATGATATACTGATTTTTTCATATGATATTGTATACCGTATCGAAATTTTCGGTATAAAAAAATATATATCGATGTCGTATCGAATTTTTGATATACCGAATTTTCGGTATGCCGAAATTTTCAATATAAAAAAATACCAATACTGTATTGAATTTTCGATATACAAAATTTTCGGTATAAAAACAATATCGATATCGTACCGAATAGAATTGATCTCTTGAGCGCCGAGTGTATGCACACTCGTGTGGTCCATGCGATCCACCGTCCATCACGCGATCGTGCACCAGATCTGGACTGTCCAAATGTGGAATGCACAGTGTTCCACATTTGGCCGCCGTCCCATTCGTGCTCCACACACCACCGGCAATCGCTCGTCGGCCCCGGTCCGACTGGAATTCGATGGTCTGTTGGCGGGCGTCGACTTTTGGCCAATTAGGACCCGTAATCCGATCGAATTTCGGTCGGAATCCGACCCGCAATTGACGGTGCGCCGCTGATGCCGATTGTGTTACTCGGTCAGTCGATCTCCGGCCAAATCATGGTCGGGGAAGGATCGCCGACCGGTCCTTCCCCAGTCGGTTTTTGACCGTGATTTGGCCGGAGGTAGGCCGACCGAGTATGAAAACGATCGGCCGCTAGAAAATCTGATCATTTTTGTCCGCTGGCGCCCAATTACATTCGCCATTCGGCCTGCCAAGTATAGCGGATGGACCGACGTCGGTTGCCAATCCATCTGCTATACTCGACTGGCCGCGATTCGACCGTTGGTCGGCCGAATGATGGTCGAAATCGGCCACCAGAATTGGGCGGTCGATTTCAACCGCTAGAATCGGGCGACCAATTTCGACCGCCACAATGCTAGATTTTGATCGAATCACGGTCGAAATCCAACCAAATCGTGGCCGGTAGTGGCGCGACCACTACCGACTGCGTGATTTGGTCATTTTCGACTGTTTTGCACCAGATTCCGGGCGCTAACCCCCCGAGAAGCTGAGCCCCGTCGGATCGCCGACTAGTTGTGCATCGATCGCGTCCAGTCTGACAGCCGACGGTGGTCGGACGGTGCGACAACGACGTCGGCACCACGTGTGGGTTGGAGGTGGTGCGTTGTGTGTACGGGCGTGCATGAGCGCGGGCCTACGGCGCACAGCATATTAAAACTCCCTTTATATAAATCTAGCGGTTCAACATAAAAATCAATGTTAAATCAAAAAGGTCCTGCCAAATGAAATTTTCTTAGCACAATTAAAACATGAACAAGTAGTGGCTAGAGACAAATTATACACTCAAGAGTCGAGATTTGAAAAAAAAACTAAGATGAATATTCTGCCATCACCGTTCACCAGTGAATATGTTGCATCTGATTGACCGTAAGTATAAGGAATATAGACAACTTAATGAAGCAAGTATTAAAACTGTTAGGAAGTTAAGATGCTGGGAATGATTATAAAACAGAACTAGCTTCTAATTTTCTTCACAAAAGCAAATACATAACCATCTTCTTTTGTTGATATTGCACTACATCCAGTTCCTCCAAGACAATTTTGTTTCCAGAGGACCTTACTGCATCATGCACTTGAGAGACTTGTATTATCCTTCTCATACATTGTGTTATGAGATGTTGTAACTGGATAACTGCCTCCACATTTAACCGCAAAGGAATAATCTAACAATTGAAATATTGAATTACAGATGAGGTAAAATCAAACAAAAAATGTTTGAATAAGTCTATATGAGAGGATTTCACAAAATCTCAGTAGTTTCTCATAGTTCGGAGAACTACGATAACATGACATATCTCGTTGAAGACATCTTAACTCTGAAGGTAATATGTTGCACAGCAAAATGTCTGAATATTACTAGAAGAACAACAAGTCAACTAGAGAAAAGAAAACTCAATCAAAATAGAATTTTGTGAGTGCTAGATAAAGAGAATAAACCTGTTGTTGGAATCATTGAAACCAAACAAAAAAGACTAAGAACTAATGTGAATATGTCATTGAAATTGCATTCACAACAAATACTAATACAATAAAATTAGAAACAACATCAATTTGTTTTGTAAGATAGAGTGACATTAATATAGGAAATATTATTGATGGAAAAGGAAAACTAGATAAAATAAACCATTCTATAGAGAATCATAAATTGCTATAGCATTTATAATCATGACAATATAGCAAACTGATGAACAAACTAAATAAAGTTTCCTCTAATCTAAAAAATAGTTTAATGAAAGACCTCCAAGTTAGACCAAAGTAGAGGTGAAAGTTGAACAGATAATGTCGGCACGATCTTGAGTGACATTTGCAATTGCACTTGTAAAAAAAAGAAATATAATTCATGTTATATTAAAAATGATAAATTTTAATTAAATTTAAATTTAATTGAATAAAAAACTCTTGCTCTTTTCAATTTCTTCAATTTCCTTGTATAATTCAATGTCATCATTCGTTGGATATTTTCGAAAACTGAATTCCTCCTCTCTTAGTCAATTACTAGCGCACACTAATGTCTCTACCATTTTAGGACTCAAACTGCTTCTAAAAGAATCCACAACCCTTTTGCTCAAGCTAAAAGCAGACTCACTAATAACGGTTGAGCATGAAATTGTAAAAATATCCTTGGCAATAATTGAAAGGATTGGATACCTAGTTTCACTTCCTTTCCACCACTCCAAAAGATTGAAAAATTGAATAGATCGTTTTTCAATCTCATCGACTAGGTACTTATCCACTTCATTGGATATCTCTTGAAGTTGATCCACTTCATTTTGTGCTTCCACATCATCAAACAATTCATCACAAAGACCACCATCACCACCACTAGTGCCACCATCCCATTCTATTTGCATACTTTGACTCTCAACACTCAATATATCATTTATTCCCTTGTACTTCATCCACAAAGTTACCAAGCTTTGTTTGACCTTATCAACGAACTCTTGGATATTTGTAGGAGTATCTCCTAATTTTTTGATGTTGGCTTTGATCATCTGAAGTTTTTTCCTCGGGTCCTAAATATTACCCATAAATATCAAATGATTTATATTATCCCTATTTCCCCAATACTTGTCAAACTTTAACTTCATTGCACATGCTACTTTTTGCAATCTCAATTTGTAGTGCAATCATTGATTGATAAATCAATTAGGATGTAGGACTTTTTGATGCACTTAGTTCCAAAGTAGTATCATAAAATATTTTAAAAAAATATACAAAAGCCTTTGCATTCTCTCAATCATCAGCAATTGGAGGTCCTATCTTTTCTTTACCCTTTTCATCTTTTTCATGAAAATAATTCATAAAAAGCAACCATTCTTCAACCATCTTTTCGAACACTCTTCTATACTTTAATGCTACTTCAAGCATTTTATAAGTTGCATTCCACCTTGTTTTGACATCCATAGGTATTGGTGATGTACTAAAAAACTTAGCTAGCATGGAAAACTCTCTAAATTTATTTAACCTTGATGGGGAAGAATGAATAAAAACAACTGCATTCCTTATAACTTTAATTGAAACATTAAGCTCCTTCAAGCCATCCTTAACAATTAAGTTAAGTATAATACACACACATCTCAAATGCAAATATTTCCCTTCAAACAACAATGAATTTTCACTTTTCATTCTTCTTTTCAAGTAATCAATTACAGTGCCATTAGAAGAAGCATTGTCGACTACAATCGAAAAGATTTTTTCTATCCCCTACTCTCTAAGACAAACTTTAACCATCTTGCCAATTTCTTTCCCAGCATGACTAGTGATTTTTATGGAATTAATTATTTTTTTATGTAACTTCCAATCACTATCCAAAAAGTGAGCTATAACTACCATATAATTTATGTTTTGAATGGATGTTCAAGTATCAGTTGTGATACTTACCCTTTGGTTACCAATCACATTTTGTATCTTTGTTTTCTCAACTAAAAATAGATTATAAATCATACTTGTAATTTTCTTTCGATCAGGAATTCTGAATCTTGATTGTAATTCATGCAATAACTCTACAAACTCCTTCCCTTCGATAACCCTAAAAGACACTTCATCGACAATCACATACCTTATCAATTTCAATTCATATATTTTCTGATTATAAATATGAGGAACCAAGGCACTTCTTTGTCCCATAGTCTCATTCATCAATGTAGTTTGACTTTTATCATTCTTAGTTGCTTCATAAAGCGGACTTGATTTACATCTCTTTACTAAATGATTTTTTAATCCACTAGTACTTTTGTAAACGGTTGAAATCTCAACTTTACAATATTTGCATATCCCTATTTGTTGTTCACTCCCATCACACAACTTCCTTTTTTCCTTTAATTTCACAATGCTGCCAAAATATACTCCTGGCCCATTTAGTAATAGGAGCTATAGAAGTTTTTGATTTTGAAGATTTTCTTAATTGTTTTCGACCAGTAAATTCTTGTGTTTCAGATTCTGTTGTATTTAATGTTTAGGATGAACTTGACGGCGTATTAGACTCCATCTAGGAAAAAAAATCAAATACTCTAAATAGATTATCTAAAAACTAACGATAAACTTGTTGTACGTGGAAATAGAGAATTTGTTATCCAAAATTCGAAATATAGTTCTTGGTCAGTAGATCTAAAGAGAAGAAAAAGAGATTTTGATAGAGACGCTAAATAAAAAAAAAGAGAAGAAAAAATTGAAAAATTAAAGTTGAATGAGAGAAATCAAACCTTGAGAAGTAGTTCGGAATAGAATATATATAGGAAATAAAAAACTGGACGTCTGGACTAGCAGAATCAGAGGTGAAAATTCCGTTTTCAAGTCTCCAAGAAATCCTCACCTGATCGTTGAGTTAGGAGGAGAGTTTAGATTAGGGCGAAAAAAAAAGAAACGGTGGGAAAGATGGAAGAGAAAATGAGAAATAAGAATGTACTCAAATTTTATATTGGAAGCCTACTGCTATGCTGCACGTATTCAGATTAAACAAAAAAAAAGATATTTTATCTAGGTCTAGATCTACTCGGTACTGTAGTCAATAAATTTGATATTTTGATATACCGAAATTTTTTAAATCTATACCAATACCAATACTGAAAATTTCAATATGATATAAGACCGTACCAAAAATTTCGGTATATATACGATGTATCGAAATTTGGTATTTCTCCCGCCCCTAATTGGAACCTTCTGTAAAGGTTATTGACCTATGCTTTGGTAGGACGTACAATATAATTATCTTTAGGCTTGCAGGGGATTTACTGGCTAGAGCATGATCTCCCCAAGTTCGTTCCCTTTGCCACCGAGATTTCAAAACAAAATTCAAAACACGTGAACAAAAAGCTTTGGCAAAGGCCACTTTTTAAAGCCCTTAATTGATAGGAAACATGATGATGGTTCTTCATTTAACAAAAAAAATAAAAAAATGACAAGGGTCCGGAGATCCCACTGATGTGGTTTCTACTTTCTAAGCCGAAGGTACTTTCTTCCAATCTTTTTCGTACGTGAGACATGAGACGTGAGAGAATAAAATTATTAAAATCCTCCACAATCTTTTCCATGAAGATGAAGAAACTTCTTTTTCATAATTGTTAAATTTATGTTAAATAGATTTCAACAGTCGATCCGCATCGATTGTCAAAATGCATTCTGATCCCTTTTGTGAAGTAGGAGATCGAAAGAATCAACCTGCTCATATTTCAACCTTATAAATTTAAAGCCTCGTACGAAAACGCAGAATGATGCCTCATTAATTATTAGAGCACATTACACTACACTTGGCCATCAGCCCATCACCCTCACTCATCGCTAGCTTGCATGCGAAGCACAAAAATCTCCAAATTAATCCACTTTAATTAACTGGCACGTCATGTGGATCAGCCATGCATCATGCTTTCCTTTGCCTTTTTGCCGAGACGATGAATGAGCAACGATGAGTTACTGCATTCATCAAAAGTGCACCTCGTTCGTTGGGTCGAACTAACCCACTGAAAATGATGATAACGAAGACTTGTATTCGACATAATTGACACCTTTAGACTTTAGTACAGGAGCTATAGCGCTATGCTTCTTTCATGCTCGACACATTAACAATCGTTAGCAGCAATTAATTAATAGCTTGACTTACGAGAACTGGGGTTAATAACTGACGTAATTGGGTTTTGTCATATATGGACTATTTACCGGCCACTCACCTTTAGCAGAGAAGCGCTATTCTTATTTCAAGATTGACACATTAAATCGGAGGAACAATTATATTGTTGGCAGCGATATTTAATTAATGGCTTGACTCGTGACGATTGTATGTGAGCTACGAGAACCGGCGGTAATTAATACGGATTAATAACTAATTAACGTAATTAGTTTTTTTTTTTGCCATTTATGGACTATTTACCGCTCGCTCAGCTCTCTAAAATACTTAAAATTAATGTTCAATTTATATTTCCCTAAGACTCGCCCAATTTTTAATTTAAAGTACCATTTCATTTTAAAAAAAAAATAATTGATGAAATCATCGGGAAAAAAAAACATTTTCTTATTTCACCGTTGGAATCGACAATGAACTGTACTCCTAGTTGGGGTGATCACAATTAATTCACAACTGGAACTTGGCTCATGTGATTTCCTTGGGAGGGTACGTTGTCCCTATTGAATGACAATAAGGCCGTAAAGTAGTTTGTAGATGGGGGCACGAATTGAATTTCGAAAGGAGGCCTACAATTTTCTCCTGATTCAGAATGGTCTTTCATGACCATTCGTATCAAAATCCAAAAGACCCTTTATATTTACCTCTCTTCTAAGATGGATTGATGGGATCGTTAAATTGACAATTTCAATTTTTACCGTTGTTGGGAGGGTGTGTGAGTTTATGGTAAAATTCAAACCAAATTAAAAGGTCAAGAAATTGTTGTTGTCGATTGTGACCTCTAGTTCGGGTGATCGTCGCCTAGCTAGTCGCAAAGAAGGTTATATATGATCCAGCGATGAAATTGAAAAAAAAAAATTATATTAAAAATATTGTAAAAAATAAAAGTGTGTCCTTTATTAAATATAACAGGTCTGTGTAATTTTTAGATATTTTAGAAAGTTAAGTGTGTTATTTCATAAATTGCAGATACTTTTAGAGTTTTATCCTTTATTTATTTACTCCGAAAAGTGGAACCGGGATGGAAAAGAAATTCATATTGAACAAAAAAAAATCCCGAGAAAAGAAATAATCTCAGCGTAAAGAAAAGAAAATAAATAATCTCAATGGAAAAGAAGAAGAGGAAGGAAAAAAAAGAAGAGAGAAAACAATATCTAGAGAAAAGAAAATAATGTATAAGAAAGGAAAAAATTAACCAAGAAAAAAAAAATCCATGAGATGACCTCTTGGGGTCGCACCTCGTGGTAGCCATGTGAGACATGATCGTGAGCATGAGAAATTTTATCGTTGCCAAACTGCTAGGAGAAAGAAAATTATTTTCTGTTCAATTTGGATGGATTAAAAAATTGATAAAAAAAACTGAAAATTATCTGTGGATGGATTTCTAATCCGTCTATCATCGCAGGAAAAAAAAATACCCGTTAGATAAACAATAAAAAAGAATATAATTTATATTGTTTTTTTTTACAAAATAAATAGAAGAAAATTTTCCACGTGAAAATTAAATCATTATGCGATTTTTATTTTCGTCCTCTCGATAAATCCATCCATTCGTGGATAAATAGAAGAAATAAAAATACTTCATTCTTTTTTTATCAAATAAATAGAGAAAAAAAATATTTTCCTCCTCCAAGTCAACGTACGTTTTAAATTTCTGTTATTATTATTATTATTTTTATTATTTTACCTTCGATGATCTTCAAATTTGTACGGGAGTATGTGCACGACCCAGTAGATGAAGGGACAGCCACGTGAGAGTGAAGCATCTGGAGCTGGAGCCCTCCGATCGAGAACAGAATTGAGAGATTCAAGATGAAATAAATTAGAAGGGTGAAGACGCCCATTCAATAATTATAAAAACTTGAGGTGGCATTCTGAGTTTTGCCCTGGAATCTTCTTTCAAGTTCATGCGCAAAGCGACTGCACCTCGTCTCACTTCTTCCTCTCTTTCTCTCCCGTATAGATCCAACATTCTTCTCTTGTGTGGTGGAACATTATACCTGAATAGAGAGTGCACCTAATCAAGATTTAGCGTCTCTTCCATTTTATTTTACATTTAAAAAGAAATTACAATAAAATTAAAAATGAAAAATAATTGTTTTCATTGGCCTTTTTTTTGGTCTGTCCGATGAGTGATTGCAGTGGCCTTTTCCCCCGTAAACTAAATAGAAAAAGAATTAATCACGAGAGAACACGGACGCTCTCATGCGGCGGTGCAGCCAATCCTAACCCGGCTCCGGCTCCGGCTCCGATTCTGGTCCGATCGATCTCATCATCGCATCTTTAAATCGCATCCATGGCGTAGTAAATAATAGTGCTGCTTCTAGTACACAGCTTCGTCATGGAATACTCCTCCTCACTTCCGCCTCCCCTTTTCAGCCGGAGATGGCTTCTCCTCTCCCTCGCCGCCTTCCTCGGCTACCTCTTGCTCTGCATCACCCTCGACCGCATCTTTCCGGCCCCCAGCGCTGTAGCCATCGCTTCTTTGTCCTTTCCTCGCCCCCGCGGAGAACTCGGCTCGACGCCATTAGCGCCGGCCCCCAGCGCTGTAGCCATCGCTTCTTTGTCCTTTCCTCGCCCCCGCGGAGAACTCGGCTCGACGCTGTTAGCGCCGGCCCCTTCGTCGCCGGCCCCTCAAGTTAGTCGTGTAGCAGTGACGGCCAACTTTCCTGGTAATGGCTCCGGCGGGGAGAGCGCGGAGGATAAATGCAACTTGTTCGAGGGGAGGTGGGTCCATGACCCGAGACGGTACCCGCTCTACAGCTCCCAACGGTGCCCTTTCCTCAGCGACCAAGTGAGCTGCCAGAGAAGCGGGCGGCCGGACTCCGACTACGAGCGGTGGCGGTGGCAGCCCAACGGATGTGACTTGCCGAGGTCGTAACTAGCGCAGTAGCAACGTCAAATTTAATTAGGAACAATTAATGCTGGTTAATTAAGAGCCAATTGCCGACTAATTGAAATGAATTAAAGGTTTAATGGGACTGAGACACTGGAGAGGTGGAGGGGGAAGCGGCTGGTGGTGGTGGGCGATTCACTCAACCGGAACATGTGGGAGTCGGTGATCTGCATGCTCTACTCGGCGGTTCGCCGGAAGCGGGTCTACGCGAAGACCCGCAGCGCCGACTACAAGCTCTTCCGAGCTTTGGTACATATTTAAAGTTTGCCTACTTTCGTTTGAAGAAATTAACTTATTTTATGTTGAATTAAAGGATTACGATTGCACGGTGGAGTTCTTTTGGAGTCCATTCCTGGTGGAGCTGAAGGAGAGGGAGGGAGACCGTGCCAAGATCCTGCATCTGGACAATCTCTCTGCCAGCGCTCGTTCCTGGCGAGGCGCCGACGTTATTGTCTTCAACACGGGTCACTGGTGGACTCACCTCGGCAAAATGAGGGCTTGGGATTACTTCCAGCGCAGGGAAGAAGTCACGGAGGAGATGGATCCCGCCGAGGCTTTCAACAGAGCCCTCAGAACTTGGGCTAGCTGGGTCGACCGCAACGTCGACCCTCGCCGTACCGCCGTCTTCTTCCGCAGCATCTCGCCGGAGCACAAGAGGTTCGGAAAGTTCGAAACACAAAAATCCAGAACCGAAATTTGATTCAGTCAATGAGAATGGCGGATTAAACTGCAGGGAGAATTTACAGTGGTGCTACAACCAAACTCGACCCATCACCGACAAGGAGAGGTATGTGTGGCGGTTTCCCAAGCCGATGGTGACGCTCGTAGAGAGGACCCTCCGGAGGATGAGGACGCCAGTGCGTTATCTCAACGTGACTCGGTTGTCCGAGTTCAGGAGGGACGCGCACACGGGCGTGTACACTTCGCGGAAGGGGAAGCTCTTGACGCCGGAGCAGAGGAGGGAACCGGAGAAGTTCGCCGACTGCAGCCACTGGTGCTTGCCCGGATTGCCCGACACTTGGAACGAACTCCTCTTTGCCTCCCTCTTGGAAACCACCTTCACTGCTTCACGAACAGAGAGGCTGGCGGATCACCATCCCTGACGGTGTGATTAAAGAAGATTCTAATGGATCTGATATATTCTTTTTGAATCTAATTAACAGCATTAGTCGAATTTAAGTCCTAGATGTTGGGAACATATGAATGTAAAAGGTGGATGGAAATTTCTATACGTTGGGAGTTTATTTTAATTAGTCCCGCGTTGAGAGAAGATAAGTGAGCATGTATTGGAAACATATCAATTAAAGTCGTGAATTTAGGCGATTCATGTGAGTACGACGATCGAGACAAAATTTATACAAGTAAATCAATTTATAATTTATCACTCAATCCGTCTAGATGAATCTATTATAAATTGAAATCTCGAACCAAATCAAGGGATAATCGATCCATTGAATCCGTTCAAATTTTATAATAGATTCGATTGTGATCCAACCAGCGGGTCTATATGCAAAACGATGTGGCCTGTGCATTTGTGGCATACTCTGCCTTAACGCAGGATGCTGCATCAAACATATCCTTGTTGGGGTATTGCATGGTCACTCAGCCACATAAATCTACAATCTTTTTTCCCTGATAAAATAGAGATAAATCAGGTTATTGCAAACGAAGCAGAGGTCAGTACCACTTGCATCTTATCTTGTCGAACAGGAAAGTTTACAAGATCAAAAGCCATAATTGCCTCATTCCAAAAGCTATAATTATTCGGTAAGCGAAGAGTCATTTTCTGGGGATAGACAATGGCCATTTACCCACGTTCTCAAAATTTAAAAAAATCTACATGTACGTTATTTTTATAATTATTATCATTTTTCAAATTTATCCTTCTATTTAATATTTTATTTTATTTTTTAAATTAATGGAATAGTTCTATCGGTCGATTTTTAACGAAATCGATTGATGGACATAAACAGCTTAGAATCATATGATTTGAAGCACTTCGTACTCTTCTCGCACTTCATAATACGTAGGTGATTTTGAAAAATATTGTGATACACTATATTGATAGCAGTGATTTTTGAAACTTCGATTTTTTTAATGGAATAACTTCATTAGTCGGTTTTCTCCGAAATCGACTAATGGACCTAGACAACTCGAAATTACGTAATTCGAAGACACATGTGCTCCTCTCACATGTGTCTCCATAATACGTCTGTAATCTCATAAAATATTATGATATACTGTATTGGGAGTAACGATTGTAAGATATCGAAAAAATAAAATATCTCTTGTTAATTAAGAAATTATTTTATATGATTTTTTAAGAATTTTTAAAAAAATTTCTGGATTTAAACGGAAGTTGTATGGATGTTTCATAAGGATAAAATAGATAAACTTTATAAAATCTCTTTGGGTTAATGAGTTTAATAAGCCTAGGTTTAGTTATTTTCCTTACTTTTCCTCCTCCCCCATTGCGATTTTCCTCCTCCCAGCCGCAGTCATGAGTCCTTCTTCCTCTTCATCGCCATCGCCCAAGTTTCTCCGTCGTCATCTCCTCCCACTCCCGATCGCACACCACATCGAGCGTCGACTGTGCCTCCTCGCGACGTCGTTGCCAAGCAATTACTGCTGCATGTAACGCCATCGATGGCCAGTCGAAGGGCAGCGTCCGACGCTGTCGACGCGATGCTTCGCTAGAGTGACGCGTGACCATAGGTCGACTACGTGCTACCCTCTTTCCCGACTCCGCCTGTTCTAGCCAGTTTCTCCGGCCGCCTTCCCTTCTTCTATCTGCGGTCACAGCCGAAGCTCTCCATTGTCGCCCTCCGTCGATCCAAGCAGCAACGAGCTCAGTCTCGATCTGTCGTCGCTGTCGGATCTCTTTTCCTTCTGTTTTCTGCGTTGCGATGAGTGCTTACCCGTTCACGAGCCGATTCTTGTTTTCCTTTGCCGTAGCTCAGAACGTTGTCACCGCTTGCCTCTCCAGATTGCATGTCGTGTCGGTGATCTTCCATCCTCGATCTTGATCATTTACTCACTATCGCAGCTCCGGTGGCTCAGCCTCGTTGATCACCTGCCCTACATTGCAACCAATGATCGCGGTCACTATGCTTCGGTGTTCATATTTGTGGATCGATCGGTGGGTTCTTATAACCGATATGCTCTAATTTCTAGTAAGTCTATTGGTAATCCTTGTTATCTCTTTTGCTTCATTGGTGTGTAAAATTTGGAGGTTGTTTTTAGTTTAACTGGATTGACAATTGGTTTACCTTCCATATAGGTTGTGGGTAGTGGCTTTGATCTTTCCGAATAGGTTGTGAGCAATTGAATCAGTATGAGATAAGGTTTTCGGATGTTGGATTATGAAGTGTACATGATTAAGTCATAATGAATTTGGTTGTGATGTTAGGTGGTAGCTATGGTTGAATTCATCTTGTTGTTATAGATTGCTACTTCAACGGTGAATCAAGAAGCTGGATGATTTTGGAAGAGGATTGTTCTTCCAGATACGCTGTGGGAATTAATGCGATGTAAGGTAAGTTCAGATTTAGATGTTTACGGATGCATGCAGATATATGAGTTAGTTCATGTTATAGTATTAGATTATTTGGTTGATTAGTCAGGGATTAAAATTGGATTAGATTCTTATTCCTATTGTTTAGTTATACTAGCACGAGTTATATACCCGGACTTTGATTTGAGGTAGAGTTTTCGGACGTGAAGACAATTGGTGTCTACATATCATGTGGGTAATATTTCCTACCTTGATCAGGTAGTTGATTATTTTTAGTGCATGAGTTTTTATATTGTTAATATCGTACCTTGACTCCACTCATGTTATTTTGTGCTTGATACCTAATCTTTGCACTTTGAGATATACTGTTGTTGTTGTCATATTTCGTTCACGTATGTGGATCTTTAGACGCTTAACCATGTGTATGTAGCTGAGTATGGTTGTTGAGTTAACTCATGTCATCAAGAACAATCTTCTGGGGGTGGGTGATGTCCTTAATGTAGAGTGGGTAGCTGTATTTTTTACCTTTCGTTGTAAAACTTACGGAACATATGTTTGTACATGGTAGTGGGGGTTGTCGATGGTGTGCCGCTACATACTAGAAGTCCTAGCATGGTCGGTTGTTAGTTGTATATGACTCTCTGTGAGATAGAGAGTGTGTTGTGGATGTACGTATGTGTGGTCGTGTATTCATTCCATTTACATGCATGCCGGTGACTTGGTCTCCCTTGTGGTTGAGAGGGTCGTCAGTTATTCTACTTCCACAGTTACTCGTGGTAGTAGTAACTGATGTGAGAATAGTTCATTTATTGTGTCGCACTCGGTCACTATTGATAGTGGTAGTTAGAGTTGTGTGCAGTTGTCCTGGGTGTGTGTCACTCGACTATTCATGGATAGTGTCAGTCAGAGTGACCAGCAGCAGGGACCCCCATTGTGTAGCTTATAGCTCTTTAGCTTATCGCTACTTATTCATACTGTCCACTCGGTCACTCGAGAGTAGTAGTTATTATTGAGTTGAGACAGTTATCATGTCGTGCCACCTAAGCCACACTGGGGTCGTGGTAGCGAGTGGAGTGCGCAGGCATGACCATGCATTTGCATTGTCATGTGTGAAGACATTTGCATATATATACATAAACATAGATTTATGTACATATATGTGTGTGAGTGTGATCAGTATATATAGATACAATCTATATATGCTTGTTGTGATCGTATTTGTTTGTACTATGTATGCTGCATTTGGTTGTACATCACCTTGCATGACCTATATTATTGTGTGTGAGATACCAATGTATGAGTTGGACCGGACTGTTGTACGCATATGATCAGTATCATGATGTTGTATAGAGTCGATTAGGTTCATTGATGATGTTGCTGATAGGTTCCTAGGGCAATGTGTTGATTACATGCTTAGTGATGTTCTTTTATGTTGTATGAGTTATATTGTGATCAGGGGCGGATCTAGAATTTTAACTTTGGAGGGGCCGCATACTAAATGATAAAAATAATTATTATACATTGTATAAATTTTTTAATTAAAAAACATAATATTTAAAATAATAAATAAAATACATAAAATTAATATTAATATGTTAAAAAAACAAGAAAAATTAAAAGTTCCTTAAAAGATATATTTAATAAAGTATCAAATACAATTTTCTAACTAAAAGGAATTCGACGTTCTTTTAAATTTTCGAAGTCTTCAATGATAGTTTCTATGCTTACATCTCTAGCAATTTCTCTCTCAATATATACCATTAATGCATCTGAGAGAAAAACATCCTCCATTTTGCTCCGAAGCCTTATTTTTACGATATTCATCGCAGAAAATGATCGTTCTGTAGTAGCAGTGGAACTGGAAGAGTAAGCACAAGAACGATGACTCTAAAAATGAGATTGTACATAACAGACTTGTTAGTCTTCACCAACCATTGACATAACTCTGAAATGGTTGAAAGGTTTTTGTAATCAGGCCCTTTAACTACATTATATTCGTAATGCTTCAATTGCATCTCCAATTGCTCTTTTTCAGCTTTTGTAAAATCTTGGCATAAAACTTTTCAACTAATTTGCATACATCCATAATTCTGAAAGACTCCGCCGCATTTTGAGGATTTAAAGCATTACTAAGAATGAGCAATTCCATAGCATCATCACTAAAGCGCCTATTAATTTCTTGCAACTGTGAATCTATCGAAGCATAAAAAAGATCTACCTGAAATCAAAAATGTCAATATTAATTAACTTGCATTAAATCCGAAGCATAAAAAAGAGGTAACCTGATAATGATGCTTAATGGTGAAATTGTCTTGATAATGATGGGCTCAACCTCGTCTATTAATATATGGAGCATTGAAATCAGGAATATCAATATTTCGAAGTTCACAAAAAGCCTTCACTTTTATAAGCAAATCATCCCAGTTGTTATCCCTCATTTGTTGAAGTAAATTCTTGGTAGAAAATACAAGCTCCATTGCATTTATAATATCTTGAGACTTACTTTGTAAAGTCTGACAAAGAATATCCGTGATCCCCATAATCTCTTTCATAAGATGCAAGATGAATACAAACTCAAAAGAAGTCATTTCATTATAAACAGATGTTGCATCTGCTCGTTGAGAAGGAAGCTCATCCTCCATAACCTTGAGCAATACCATACATGATGCACTAAACATCTTAATTAGGCTTGATAAGGATCTCAAATGAGAACTCCAGCGTGTATCAACAGCTCGCTGTAAAATACCCATCTGATTAAGTCCACGCCCTGTCTCGAGTTCATTAATAGCAATCAAATGTGCAATGTCATCCGCATGAGCATTCTTCAATTCATCATTACTCTTGCATGAAGAACCAACAATATTAACTATAAAAGTTAATTTGTCAAAAAATTGATGAATAGGTGTCACATTTTTTGATGCTGCAACTAAAACCAATTGTAATCGATGAGCAAAGCAATGAACATAATAAGCACTTCTACAATCTTTTATAATCAAAGCTTGCAATCCATTAAACTCGCCCCTCATATTACTAGCACCATCGTAGCCTTGACCTCTAATATTTTGAACATCCAAATTGTAGTGACCCAAAGCAGAATATATAGCATCCTTTAAAGTCAAAGCTGCGGTATCAGATACATGAACAAGACCAAAAAAATGTTCTTGAATGAATTCATTAGTATCCACGAACCTCAGTACTATAGACATTTGCTCTCTTTTTGATTCATCTCGAGCTTCATCAACAATTATGCAATACTTGGCAACTCCAATTTCTTCACGAATTGTATTTTTTACTCTCACTGAAAGCACATGAAGTATTTGTTTCTGAATATCGTGACTTGTATACTTGGCATTTTTTGGAGCTTTAGCAATTGCCTTTGAAAGTTCATCATTGTACATGGTTAATACATCTAAAAATTCAAGAAAATTACCACGATTAGATGAACTAGATTTCTCATCATGACCTTTAAAGGGAATTCCTTGAAGTGCAAGCAACAACACCACATGTATGTGAGCCTTTAATCGAAGACGATTAGTTGCGACTTGTTCAGCATTAAAATTGTCGAATATCCTTGATATATGTTGTGGTTGGTTCATCAAATCTTTACATGCCTTTTCAGCGTTACGATGGAGTGAAGATACATTATCTTTCCCTATATGGCCTAGGAAAGCACAAGCTTTTCCATTTCGAACTTTCTTCCAATTATCAAATCCATAAATAGTAAATGCAGTGTGATTTGAGCATCATGATGACTTATTAAAGATAAAATATGGAAAGCAATATACTTTATCTTTAGCTGGTGAATACTCCAACCAAGAAAATTGTGTATACCAAGCAGATTGAAATCTTCGAGGGTGCTTAACATTTTTATTTAATGGGTATTCTCGAAGAATAGGTTGATATGCCTTCAGATTCAAATAAGCTCGACGAATCTCCTCTTGTTGGTTAGGATGATATTCCTAAATCTGTCGACGCAATCCTGGATCACGCTCTAAAGAATTGAGATCAACCTCTTCAGTTTCTGTATTTTTGAATCTTTTAGGAGAAATTTCATATGGAAGATCATTGTTATTTGATCTTGTTGATGGGGTTACAGGAGTAGCTGGATCTAGTTCATTTGTTCTCTTCTTTTGAAAAAAATTATCAATCGTAATATATTTTTCCATTTGAAATATGTGAAGTCTGTGATAATAAAAAAAATCAAATTAATTCAAATAAATGAATAATAACAACAACATTAAATAACCAAACAATTAAGTCAAATTAATTATTTTGTTAAACCCTTAATACATTCAAATAATTATATTAATTATATTAAATTGTTAACCCAATTAATTCAATTAGTCATTTAATTGAATCCAATCTTATTAACTTAATTATATTTATTTAAATAAATTAATCCCATTAACGAATTAATCATAACTTAATCACACTTATACCAAACTAATCAAATAATTAATTGATAATTTTCAACCTAAATGAGCTTTAATTATACTAATGGGATAAAATCATATTAGTCAATTAATAGGTTAATTAATTTAATATCAATTAATCAATTAAACTCAAATTTAATTAATCTAACACACTAATTAATTAATTAAACAGATTAATCAATCAAAACTAATTAATCAATTAAACTCCAATTTAATTAAACTAGCACAAATACATTAATTATTCTAAATTAATTAACTTCAGATTTAATTAATCTAAAGCTAGTTAATTAATTAAACAGATTAATTAATCTAACCCAATTAATCAATTAACTCAAAATTTAATTAATTAACTTAATGCTAATTAATATATTAAAACAAATTAAACAATATAAAGGCAATTAATCAATTAAAATAGATTAATTAATCTAAACGTAGCAATTAAACCTCAACGTTAATTAATCTAAATTTAATTAATTAAATTCAACTCAAATTAATTAATCAAAATTCAAAATTAATTAAATAAAAAATTAGAAATCTTAATTAACCTAACCTACGAACGTCGATGTTGGGGTCGACGGATTCCGTTTGCAGTCGGGACTCAAGCGGAGGGCGACGACAACAGAGTGATATATGTGCACTAGCGATGTGAGAGGTGTTCTGGCGATCGCGGCGTTGCCGACAGCTGGAGAAATAACCGGCGATCACGATAGGACTGTGCTCATGAAGCGAAGACCAGTGGTGGCCGACGATGTGACTGGCAACGTCAACGACGCAGTAGATGTGTAGCGGTGGTCAATGGACTCGCGGCACGTGAGTAGTAGACGAAAAGAAATTAAAGGTGCGCAGCAGTGAAAAAAATATGAGGAAAGGAAAAGAAAATTTAGGTCGAAGCATGAGAGGTGATTTTTTAAGCAAATAAAATAACAGCACAATGAATAAATAATCAAGGAATGAATAGGTAATTAAGGACAGCGAAACTTTTAAAGCAATTGCTAATTTTAAACAAATAAAATAAGGAAATAGATAATTAAACAGCGAAAAGTATAACTTTTAAAGCAATGGTTGATTTTAAGCCAATAAAATGGGAAAATAAATAATTAAAAGTTACTTTAAAAATAATATGAATTTAAAAGTTACGTTTATTGGGTTTGTATTTATAACACACAATCTAAATTTTTAGTATTTTATATTTTCTCCGTGTTAATTTACATATCTAAACTTTAAATTCCTTAAATACAATATTAACAATGAAAAGTATTCACATGGATTAGGGGGGGCGTGGCCCCCCTGGTCCACATGTAAATCCGCCCCTGATTGTGATTTATGTGTTCAGGTTGTATGAGTTGTAGAGTAGCAGAGCTCCAGGTATGACAGTACCTTATATTGTTCAATGTATCTTTTGGGATGCGCTTTAGTTACATTATGCTAGTGGTTATCTGATACACCTTTAGCATGTATGTTGTTGACTCTCATGTGATATATATTATGCATATACTTCTTTTCTATATTACCGTTGAGTTTTATACTCACTACTATAAACCCTGGATTTTCTTGTCGCCCAGGTAACAGGTAGCCGACTTCGTGATGGACTTGGAGTATCGCTAGCTGATATCATCTCATTTCACTTCCAAGGGTCCTGGCTTTTGATTTATTTTTTCTTTTAGTTTCGAATGTTTCTTATTATGAACTTGGATTCATATGGTAGATTGTATAGTTGGACCTTTGTTAGTATTCACATATGTCTTTTCGAATTTGCTGTGGTATTTTCTTTATGTTGTAGTCAGTCATATCGGTATGCAGCGATGTCGAGTTTTTTTTACTCTATTGCGATGATTTTTGCTGTGACTTTAGTTATATACATTTATATGTTGTGTGGTGGTGGTCGAAAGGCTTTGCATTAACAGGATATTGTATCACGTACAGGGGAGATGTTGTTCGTTTATCGGGTTCGGCATACTCTCAGGGCATGATAACGATTTTTGAAACTTCGATTTTTTTTAATGGAATAGCTTCATCAGTCAGTTTCGTCTGAAAATCGACTGATAGACCTAGACAGCTCAGAAACACGTGATTTGAATACTCATGTGCTTCTCTCGCACTGCATAATACATATATGACCTTGGAAAACATTGTTATAAATCGTATTGAGAATAATGATTTTTGTGAATTATGTATAACATGTGAAGTATGGTCGAAAGAATATTTCAAATGTTACAACGATGATACCCACTGGCCCAAGTGCAGAGCCGGCCCTGACGCAGGGCAAATGGGGCGTCCGCCCAGGGCCCCAAAAATATTCCCTAAAATATCATAGGTAAAAGGGCCTAAAATTTATCAAAAAAAAAAATTCTTTATAAGAGGGCCCAATTTATATTGGTTCGCCCAGGGCCTCTATATACTCCGGGCCGGCTCTGCCCAAGTGACACGTATATATTATGGAGTGCGAGAGGAGCACAAAGGTATTCAAATCATGTGATTCCGAATTATCTATATTCATTTGTCGATTTTAGACGAAATTGATTGATGGAGCTATTCCATTAAAAAAAATTGAAGTTTTATAACTGCATGAGTGAGGGATCAGAGTCCGAGAAATTCATTGGTGACTTTATTCGACGGGTTTCGTCGTCATAGCATTTGAAATGTTCTTTCGACCACACTTCACATATGAGGCACGAGTGACAAAAATCGTTGCTCTCAACACGATTTATCGCAATGCTTTTCGAGGTCATATACGTATTATGGAGTGCGAGAGAAATATATGAGCTTTCAAATCACATGATTCCGAGCTGTCTAGGTTCATCAGTCGGTTTCATTCGAAACCGACTGATGAAATTATTCAATTAAAAAAATTCAAAGTTTTAAAAATCATTACTCCCAACACAATGTATCACAATACTTTCCGAGATCACATACGTATTATGGAATGCAAGAGGAGCACATGAGTCTTCGAATCATATGATTCCGAGTTGTTTAAGCCCATCAGTCGGTTTCAGATGAAACCGACTGATGAAGCTATTCTATAAAAAAAAATCAAAATTTCAAAAATCATTACTTCCAATATGGTGTATCACAATGATTTCTGAAATTACGTGCGAGAGAAGCACAAAAGTCTTCGAATCATGCGATTCTGAGCTGTTTAGGTCCATCAATCGGTTGTGTCTGAAACTGACTAATGGAGCTATTCTATAAATTAAAAAAAAATAAAATATTAAACGGAGAGATAAATTCAGAAAGTGATACACGATTTAATAATTATAAAAATTACGTACATGATTTTAATATTTTTTAATTTTGAAAACGTAAAACGGTAAATTACCGATTGCCAGCTCAACATATTTGACGTACCAATTCAATTCATATTCACTTTATCCATATCGAATTATGCTTTGTAATTTAGATTTATACAGTACATTAATTTAAACCCCTGGTTAAGGAATTGTTGTATGTATGCAAAAGAAATACATACTCTTCTAGAATTAAACCAAAACAAAAAAAAACAGGGTGGAAGTACTCTGAAAATAAGCCTGATAAACTAGTAAATATCATAACCATGATTTATTATTATTATTATATTTTTTTTTTTACATCAGGTATCAGGTACGATTTCTCTTCCCTACTAATCCTGATGGTTGACCGACCCCGCCCCAAGGCCTTCAACGAGAGTCCCCACCGGTCAACGAGGGTAAGTCAGGAGACGCACGACCCGCTACGTTAGAGCCCATGCTACGCCAATGGACCGACCACGCTGCACATAAAGGACATCGAGCATCACTATTCTCGCAGCGCGCGGTGCCAGGCCGGAATCGAACCCTAGCTACGCAGAGGGGGTCTTCGTAGCTTACCGTCGCACCGTTGCCCTGGGGGCTTTAAATTATATTTTTTTTTAAAAAAAACTTCTCTTCGATGGCGTCCTTTAATTTGTGAAAGAGGCTAGCGTATGATGACAAATGCAACCCCAATCTAAAAGCGTCCTTTGTGAAAGAGGCTAGCGTATAATGACAAATGCAACCCCAATCTAAAAGTTATTTAGTCATATACTGAATTAAATTTGCTATATTAAACGGTTACACATAATAAGATAATGCTCGAGTAAAATCATCTATTTTCACCCATACACAAATGGAAATTGAAAACATAATAACTCGATCTTTGCAGCATAACAATGAAACAGTTGCTGAGCTCAGTCAGACCCTATGATCTGTTGGGTTTCCAGTACCGTGGCGTGTGTGTGTTCGATTATGTTTCGTAAACATGAGCACAGCGGAAACAATTAAAAATAATAAATCTATATTTATTACAACACACACAACACACGCATGCTATTACAACAAGTGTAGACATAACCGTAAATTAAAATTTGCAATAAAAGAAATTATCTACGTTATACCTTTCGTATGACGTGTAGCGGGAACGGCATCAACCGGAACGATCCTCGTAAGAATCGTCTCTATCCGTACCACGCCGAGCTCCTCGGGATGACTTCGCTAAGTCACGAGCTTCGTCTTCGTACGGGTTACTAGCCTCGTGTTGAAGACGACGTGATCGAGAGATGATCACGATCCGAATCCAAATTCGGATCCTAAAACGAGTTCTCAAAACTCGCTTCTCCGGAGAGGTATTCGTCAACCAATTGACGAATCCTTTGTCCTCCACCTCAGAGGATTACCGGAGATCAAATCCCCGGTAAGTTAGCCGCTGTCGGAGCACTAACCGTCGTCCAAACGACGCTCCGACGAGAGGAGAAGAAGCTGTCCAGAAAACTGGACAGCTTGGTGGAGGAGTAGGCGCCGGCCAAAAACCAAGGAAGCCAAGTGCTCACCTTGATGCCAAACCTAAGGAGGATCGCCGAAACTCTTCCTGTAGCTCGCCGACGAGGAGGAAGGAAGCGCCTTACGGATGCGGTTGGAGGAGCTTTGGGTGGGCGGCGGCGATAAGGTTGGGCGCCGAAATCACCAAGGGTGAGGTGGGCGGCAACTACCATTAGCGTTTTTGGATTAGGGTTTAAGCCCTATTTTATAGAGAACTAATTCTCTTAATGGTTAATGGATCATATCCATAAAGCCCGTTAACCCGCTCCATTAAGATAAGTTAAAATAAACCAAACTATGATGGTTTATTTTAAGTTAAAACGAACCGAACCAACCTTTGGTTCATTCGTTTAATATAAACCAAACCCTTTGGTTTATTCTCATCCATTGGATTAGAACCAAACCATTTTGGTCCATCCATTATGTCTTCATAAGACACGGCCCATCCACGCTTCCATTGCGACTGAAACAATTTCATGCTCGCTTTATGTTTGGTCCAACCAAACATAGTTTCTCTCGATCGAGAATCCCATTCTCAAGCTCGTTTTAAATCCTTTGGATTACACTCGTTGTCGTGTGTGACCAAATAGGTTCTCGGTTTATGTTGGCCGTCTATAATTAACCATTAATTATAGAGCATCATGAGTGGCACCTAGTAGTACATCATGATCCCCAATTAACCGAAAAGATCAACGGTTGATCCGTAACTATTTCAAACCCTTCAAGAGCTTCGAATGAATCGTGCCCCATTCCCTTCACTCATCTTATACCCACTTGGTTCGGGACATGGTCTATTGTGGCCGATCCCCACTAGGCTGACTACGTCACACCTAGCCCAAGTATCATTTCCTCGTCCTACGGATTCTAGTTACTCCACATGTATCGAAGAGTACCTTACTCTAAACATGTAATGCTTTGGCCAAAGACTTTAGTAACAATCCGACGAGAGGCCATGGGTATACATTTCCTCGCAAGGAGTGGTGAATCCTTTATAGGCTATTCAAACACCTTCGATCACTTCGACTTATACCCAATCATCCCGGATCCACATCTCCTCGGAGATGTTTGCTTAAGATATCAAAGCATAAGTCTCCATGATCAAGATGACTTGAATACCGCAAGTCAAAGGAACATCGCACTTAAGCCACAGTAAGAACTTCATTGACATATCTATATATGCAGAGAACCATATGAAGTCTTACTACCGGTCACTCCAATGAACTAGTTACCATAACTAGCATCCACGATTAACTCCGGACATCACTATGTCTCCAGCCAGTGAGAATCAGCTGCTTGGATACACCAAGGAGTATACCTCGTGCTAGTCTCGACAGAATTGATGGTGTCCAAATCCATCAATTCATCGACTAGGAATAATTCCGATACATCACAATTACACATGTAGAGATACTCACTAGTTGTGATCCAATCACAAATTCTCTCATGCTGTGAATCGTATCATGGACATTCAGTAAATGAGTTTAAGATTCAATCAAATACATAAAACATGTATACTCAAATAGTGAATCTTCATTTATCATATAAATGGTTCATACATAAGGCGATTGCCTTAGGACATCTCTCATATATTACTAACAGACTCTCACTTGGCCTAATGTCAATCGCTACGGTATCCAATACCATAAGCTCTAACATGACCCTCAAACTTACTTTGAGGTAATGCTTTAGTCAAAGGATCCGCTAAGTTCCTTTCAGTGGAAATTTTCTCGATTTGTATTTCGTTCCTACTTATGATCTCTCTGATAAGATGATAGCGGCGAAGCACATGTTTGGATCGTTGATGAGACCTTGGCTCTTTCGCCTGTGCAATTGCTCCATTGTTGTCGCGATGAGAGACGGTATTGCTTCAACAATGGTAGGAATCACACCAAGTTCATGAGCGAACTTCGATCCAAACCGCTTCCTTCTTTGCCGCCGCCGCAATATATTCCGCCTCGGTGGTAGAATCCGCTCTGATCTCTTGTTTGGAACTTTTCCAACTCATCTGCGCCCCATTCAAGGTGAACACGTATCGCATCGAGACTGGAATCATCTTTGTCTGCGGAAGCGCATCCGTATACCGCGTATCACCATGTCCCTTCTCCATATATTAGGAACACATCCTTAGTTCTTCTCAAGTACTTAAGGATCGCGTCTTAACAACCGCCAATGATCCATTCCCGGATCGGATTGGTATCTCGCCGCGTGACACTCGTGAGCGTCACGATACATCGGGCCTCGTACATAACATAGCATACATGATAGATCCTATTGCGGATGCATAGGGAATCTTACTCATGCAAATCCTCTCGTCTTCTGTGCGCGGACACATAGACTTCGAAAGGTGTACCCCATGCCTGATGGGCAGATAACCTTTCTTGGATCCCGACATGCTAAACCTCTTTAGCACTCGGTCTATATATGTAGACTGCGAAAGACCAAGCAACCGTTTCGATCTATCTCTATAGATCTTAATCCCAAGGATGTAGGTTGCTTCTCTCAGGTCTTTCATGGAGAATGTCTTGGATAACCAAACCTTAACTGACTGTAAGATTGACACATCGTTTCCTATAAGTAATATGTCATCGACATACAATACTAGGAACACGACTGCACTCCCACTAACTTTCTTGTACACACAAGGTTCGTCTGGATTTTGTGAGAAATCAAACTTTTTGATCGTCTCATCAAAACGGATATTCCAGCTCCTAGATGCTTGCTTTAATCCATAAATGGATCGTCGCAATTTGCATACCTTGGTTTTATCAACCGATGTGAAACCCTCAGGTTGTATCATATACACGTCCTCGAGCAGGTTTCCATTAAGGAAAGCTGTTTTCACATTCATCTGCCATATCTCATAATCATAATGAGCCGCTATGGCCAGGAGCATCCGAATGGATTTAAGCATAGCTACAGGCGAATAGGTTTCGTCATAATCAACACCTTGTTTTTGACGATATCCTTTCGCCGCCAATCTAGCCTTATAGGTAATCACATTACCATCCATGTCGGTTTTCTTCTTGAAAACCCACTTGCACCCTATAGGCTTTATGCCTTCAGGTGGGTCAACCAAGTTCCAAACTTGGTTTTCGTATATGGAATCCATTTCCGACTTCATGGCACCAAGCCACTTATCCCTTTCTGAACTTGTCAGCACTTCTTCATAACTGGTAGGCTCCTCATCATCAATGAGTAACACGTCGTTCGATTCACTTACGAGAAATCCATATCTCTCAGGAATATTGCGTGTTCTACGGATCTGAAGATGTGGTGTTACAATAGGTCCAGTAGATTGCTCATCACTATGAGTTGTCATTTGTTGTGCTTCACCGGAGTATCTCATCAATGTCTATTTGAGTCTCTCGAGGCCTCCTCAAGCTCGGCGACACTCCCTTTATTTTCTTGCAGAGAAACTCTTTCTCTAGAAACACGGCATGCCTTGAAACAAACACCTTTTGTTCCACGGGATGATAGAATTAGTAACCCCTTGTTTCCTTAGGGTATCAATAAATAGACATTTATCGGACTTAGCATCATTTATACGTCTGATCCAGCTTCACATAAGCGGGACAACCCCATATCTTCAAGTAAGATACATGAGGTTTCTTACCATTCCATATCTCATATGGAGTAGTTGAGACTACCTTAGTAGGCATTACATTTAACAAGTAAACAATTTATGCGAAGTGCATAACCCCAAAGGACTTGGGAAGAGTTGCATGATTCATCATTGACTGACCATGTCCAACAAATCGATTCGCCTCTCGGATACACCATTATCTTTGTGGTGTATAGGCGGAGTCCATTGAGACAATATACCATTGTCTCTTAGATAATCAAGAAACTCTTGACTTAAGTATTCACCACCTCGATCCGATCGAAGTATTTTAATACTCTTGTCATGTTGTTTCTCTACTTCATTTCTGAATTCTTTGAACCTTTCAAAGGCTTGGACTTGTGTTTCATCAAGAACACATACCCAAACCGTAGTGATCATCGGTGAAGGTAATGAAGTAGCTATAGCCTCCTAATGCTTGAGTTGACATAGGTCCACATACATCGGTATGTACTAGACCTAGTAACTCTCACTCGTTCACCTTTTCGGTAAAGGTAACTTAGTCATCTTGCCTTTTAAGCATGATTCGCATGTATCGTATGAATCCAATTCAAGCGATTCGAATTCCACATCGGTGTAATTCGGACATGCGTTTCTTGCTTATATGGCCAAGGCGACAATGCCACATATAGAGTCTATGTGATTATCGCTTTCGAGCACGCGTGTTGCTCGCTTCCGATATTGAAAATGTCCTTTGGATCGTCCAGCGTATAAATGCCATTACTCGAAGTTCGGATTCCATAAAGTCGCCATTCAAAGTTATATAACAACAATTGTTACTAAGCGTTAAATGGAAACCATTTCTATTTAAGCGAAATAGAAACAATGTTCTTTATTAGAGAAGGAACATAATAGCAATTGTCGATTCAAGACTAGTCCACTAGGGAGCTTGAATAAGTTCCGATGGCGACCGCATGCAACCTTTGCTCCATTGCCAACTCGCATAAATTTGACTCCCCTCGGCAAGTCTTCTTCTATTCCTTAGCCTGTATGTCATTACATATATGAGCTACACCCGGTATCAATACCCAAGTGTCTAAGGAAATAGAATGACAATCAATACGAAGATACAGAAGAGGATGGGGCATCGGATGCCTTCTTCTTCTTCATGGACTCAAGATAAATCTTGCAGTTTCTTCGCGGTGGCCTTCCTTGCCCACATGATGGCAAGTGCCCTTTTCTTATTTAGTTCCGCCTTCTTTGCCTTTTTTTCTTTCCTTTCTTACATTCTTTTGCCTTCCTCTTAGAACCTTTCTTTGAGAATCAACTATGAGAACCGCCTTCTCCTCATGCTTCACGAAGGCTCCACAGTCTTGACATATTGAGAGCTCGGGAATAGTGGATTCAATTTGTTCATCAGATAGTTCATCACAAATTGCGAGAAACTCTTGGGCAAACAATGCAGAATTAAGTCAATACTTAACTCATGATCCATCACAAACCGAGGGTAGCTAGCGCTCGATGTACCCGTTCATCTTTAGCACAAAGCTGTACTCTGAGGCGAACCTTCTTGCATCTTCGTGGTGAAGAGGAGCCTAGAGACCTCGAACCTTTCGGATCTCGCTTGCTCATCGAACAACTCATGAAGATGGAAGACCATAGTGTTAGCATCCATATGCTCATGCGCCTGCGGCTCGGGTACCATCGCCGCTAGCATGATGCAACTCGCCCACTCGAATCGCCGCATGTACGATAGACCAACATTTGATGCAGGTTGCATCGTCCTTAGGGCCAGTCGGAAGAGGCTCTTCAAGGACATATGCAAGCTTTTCGCCTTGAGAACAATTCTCGAGTTTCTAAGCGATCCGAAGTTAGGCCCGATCGGTTTGTTCGAATCGAAAATAGTGCGCCAAATTCAAAGCGTCATGATCAATTTATTGACCTAGAAATACAAAGCGAGCATATATGAGAAAATGATTTTAAAATGCATCAATATACATTTATAAATCCCATTCATTTTGAATTTCAAAAACCCCAAAATCACTTGGAGATGTAGGTTTCCATCTCGAATGGTGATATCCATCATAGTTATGAACAACCTTGGAGAGAGTCCAACAAGCCATTCATAACTCGACGGTAGGTATCATCTATCTGATTGCATATCCGTATATGCAACTATCACAATGTGCTCTTAACTAATTGAATGTTCACACATACATCGGGTTGTTAACACATTAACAAGTATGCATCATATGCATAGCACCCAACTTCACCTCCCTTTACATCGACCTTGGAGAGTCAACAAGCCCGATGCTCGGTTAAAGCCAACCCATTAATCGGGACATAGTTTTAATATGGTTAGGCGCATTCAACCAATTAGCCCAGCTTGGAAGAGTCCAACAACCAAAGCTAACGATTGACCTCTCTTACCATATTAGTATTAAACTATTCCATGGTTTGAACATGTTCGGGTTCGAGCCGGGCTTGGAGAGAGTCCAACAACCCAAACAAGAAACGGAACTCTGGTTCTAACCATATTAATGGAAGGTGTAGGCTTTAATATTGATTAAGGGTTTTATGTCTCATCCTCTTTGCATGCAAATAACTATTATCTACATGGCATGACATACATGGCATACATCTACATGTCACGACACTCATGGCATAATGTTATGCATCTAATGCAATTACATGACATACAATTATGTCATGTATATATTTCCTTATATGTCATAACTATTTATGGAAATAATATATGTTTAAGATTTGATTCTCCAAATCAAATCATAATTAAATTAGGAAACAAATTTCCAAATCTAATCACATATTTTATTCATGGAATTATTTGATTAAGGAAAATCTATTTAGGAAACCAATTTCCTAAATCATTAAAACTACTTATGGAAATAAAATATTTTAAGATTTGATTTCCCAAATCAAATCATGATTAAATTAGGAAACAAATTTCAGAATCTAATCAAATATTTTATTTATGGAAAATATCAATTTCCATAAATACTTCAACTTTCAAAAGTGGAAGATTTCCATAAATACTTCTAGACTTTCCAAAATTGAAAAATTTCCATAAATACTTCTAAATTTCCAAAATTAGAAAATTTCAGAAATACATTATGACTATCGCATAAAACCAATTTTACGATTATGTGAAACACAACACAGGCTCTGATACCACTTTGTTGGGTTTTAGCCTTGCTGGCGTGTGTGTGTTCGATCATGTTTTAGTAAACATGAGCACAGTGAAGAAATTAAAAATAATAAATCTATATTTATTACAACACACAACACACGCATGCTATTACAACAAGTGTAGACATAACCGTAAATTAAAATTTGCAATAAAAGAAATTATCTCGTTATACCTTTCGTATGGCGTGTAGCGGGAAACGGCATCAGCGGAGCGATCCTCGTAAGAATCGTCTCTATCCGTATCACGCCGAGCTCCTCGGGATGACCCGCTAAGTCACGAGCCGTCTTCGTCACGGGTTACTAGCCTCGTGTTGAAGGCGGCGTGATCGAGAGATGATCACGATCCGAATCCAAATTCGGATCCAAAGCGAGTTCTCAAAACTCGCTTCTCCGGAGAGGTGTTCGTCAACCGTTTGACGAATCCTTCGTCCTCCACCTCAGAGGATTACCGGAGATCAAATTCCCGGTAAGTTAGCCGCTGTCGGAGCACTAACCGTCGTCCAAACGACGCTCCGACGAGAGGAGAAGAAGCTGTCCAGAAAACTGGACAGCTTGGTGGAGGAGTAGGCGCGGCCAAAACCAAGGAAGCCAAGTGCTCACCTTGATGCCAAACCTAAGGAGGATCACGGAACTCTTCCGGCAGCAGCTCGGCGGCGAGGAGGAAGGAAGCAGCCTTCGGACACCGGTTGGAGGAGCTTTGGTGGGGGCAGGTTGGGCGCCGAAATCACCGGGTTTAAGCCATATTTTATAGAGAACTAATTCTCTTAATGGTTAATGGATCATATCCATAAAGTCCGTTAACCCGCTCCATTAAGATAAGTTAAAATAAACCAAACCATGATGGTTTATTTTAAGTTAAAACGAACCGAACCAACCTTTGGTTCATTCGTTTAATATAAACCAAACCCTTTGGTTTATTCTCATCCATTGGATTAGAACCAAACCATTTTGGTCTATCCATTATGTCTTCATAAGACACGGCCATCCACGCTTCCATTGCGACTGAAACAATTTCATGCTCGCTTTATGTTTGGTCCAACCAAACATAGTTTCTCTCGGTCTGAGAATCCCATTCTCTAGCTCGTTTTAAATCCTTTGGATTACACTCGTTGTGCGTGTGACCAAATAGGTTCTCGGTTTATGTTGGCCGTCTATAATTAACCATTAATTATAGAACGATCATGAGTGGCACCTAGTAGTACATCATGATCCCCAATTAAGCAGAAAAGATCAGCGGTTGATCGGAACTATTTACGAAACCCTTGATGGCTCGAATGAATCGTGCCCCATTCCCTTCACTCATCTTATACCCACTTGGTTTAGGACATGGTCTATTGTGTTAGTCCCCACTAGGCTGACTACGTCACACCTAGTCCAAGTATCATTTCCTCGTCCTACGGATTCTAGTTACTCCACATGTATCGAAGAGTACCTTACTCTAAACATGTAATGCTTTGGCCAAAGACTTTAGTAACAATCCGACGAGAGGCCATGGGTATACATCTCCTGCATAGGAGTGGTGAATCCTTTATAGGCTATTCAAACACCTTGATCACTTGACTTATACCCAATCATCCGGGTCCACATCTCCTTAGAGATGTTTGCTTAAGATGTCAAAGCATAAGTCTCCATGATCAAGATGACTTGAATACCGCAAGTCAAAGGAACATCGCACTTAAGCCACAGTAAGAACTTCATTGACATATCTATATATGCAGAGAACCATATGAAGTCTTACGGTGGTCACTCCAATGAACTAGTTACCATAACTAGCATCCACGATTAACTCGGACATCACTATGTCTCGGCCCGGTGAGAATCGGTGCTTGGATACACCAAGGGTATACCTCGTGCTAGTCTCGTGAATTGATGGTGTCCAAATCCATCAATTCATCGACTAGGGATAATTCGATACATCACAATTACACATGTAGAGATACTCACTAGTTGTGATCCAATCACAAATTCTCTCATCTTGTGAATCGTATCGTGGACATTGATAAATGAGTTTAAGATCCAATCAAATACATAAAACATGTATACTCAAATAGTGAATCTTCATTTATCATATAAATGGTTCATACATAAGGCGATTGCCTTAGGACATCTCTCATATATTACTAACATGACCATCTGAGCTGAGATCTGAATTCACTGAATTGCACTCGGGGTGAATCCAGATGATAACTGAACGAAGATCTAGGCCATCTGAACTGAGATATAAATGAATTGAACTACACTCGGGGGTGAACCGAGATGAGCTTCGAGTGAAGATCTAAACTAAGCCAAGGTGAGTTAAGTTGAGTATTGTTCTCAACTCTTCTAAAAGTGAGGGTCTAATTAAGCTAATTAAGCTCAGAGTGAGGAACTGAACTAATTTATCTCGTTCTCAAAACTAAGGGTCTGAGAGAGATGAAAATCGACTCTAGCTCCAGTGGATGCTAAAGGCAACGCTTGATCCTGAAATTAAGGGTTTGGGAGAGACAAGCACAAGTTGACCAAAAGCCAGGGCAAAAGGGATGCATATGATTTGAGACCGCAAAGGTCTAGCTGCATTGAGCATCTGAACTGAGTTAACATTTTAGATTGAGCCATACTCAACGTCTATTGCACTGATCAAACTTGGCCTATTCCTATGATATAAAGGTGTGGCGCAGCCGTAAGAGGCAAGATAAATTTTCATGCCACGAGGATTCGATCCTCCTAAGGATCACTCCTTGGAATTTCCTACTTTAAGTTCTTGAAAGCTCGAAACATTTGCTCTACTGAATTACTCTTTAGGATTCATTACGTTTTCCGAATTTATCCAGATCAGATAGGAAAATTTCTATTGAGTAAGCCGTCCACTTCAGGATTAGTCCTAGAAGTAATATCTGAGTGATTAAAAAAACAATTAGTCTGTTGCACTGACTTATGGGGAATCATTCAATTTTAACTCGGAATGACATAGGAAGTTAGGCTTTTAGATCTGAAATATACAATGTCAACATGGAGAAGCTGACGTATGCTAACGTTTAAGAATATCAAATAATTTGGAATTGGATATTTTGGCTAATATATGAATCATCAATCTAGTGGTTTCTATCGGTCTATTCCATGGTCATTGTAAGAGAGATAAATTATAGATGACCCTATGAACCTTGATATGATGGCCAAGATATGTGAAGGTCATCAGAGGAAAAGAGCTCTATATTATAATGTCGCATTGCCATCAATAATAATTGTGTCTGGTTATTGCTTAGATTTCAATGGACAACATCAATTTTTTCCAGTATTTTATCGAACCATATATCTAAAATTTTAAATTACTCAAAATACACACCTACTTTCGTATTTATTCATGCGGTAAGGAAATAATCTCTTTTGCTGAGTCCTCTTGGAAAATTGATTCGTACAGATGGTTTGCTTCATCGTAGAAAATTCTTGTCCAACGTCAATATGGATCAGAGGGCGTCGATGCTCGATCAAATAACACTCCTTTGATGCTTAAGTCAAATATGAAAAGATGTTAATTAGTATAACAAAAAAGTAACTAGAGAACTTCTCTTTTACCTCCACTAGGCTTATATAGGAACTTTGATTCTTCTCGCCAAGATTATTCGCCTCATATATCTTCTATTGGACTATTAAAGGATAATTGTTATCGAAAATCTCCCCAGACTGCCACGTAGCATCCTTTGATGGGTTGTTAGAAGCCAACTATTACTATTGTGTTCCTGAAACTCTTTCGACTCTAACCATGCTCAAAATCTTAAAATCTAACTACTATATAACTATTATTTAGTTTTGATAAAAAAAAACTTTAATGACCTTAAATACTTCAAAATCGACCTAAAATTAGGATCATTGTACTCCTAAGAGTCTTCTAAATCTCATCATACTCACAAACTTAAATTTTATAGCTCAAATAACATGTTATGAGTTTTCAAAATTTAGATAGTTTTATTTAATTTTGATACAAATTCACTATTAGACTTGCATGTGCATATTATATTCACTCAATAACATCAATATTTTATTCTTGGGACTCTTCTTGCACAAAATTATAAAACTTGACCACTGACTTTAATTAGTATAAAAACCATCGAATCATAGGTAATCTTATTTTAATTGGTCTTCGCAAATTAGGAAGAAAAATATCGCAATAGTATAGAAGGATCAGCGAATGAAAATCCATAGATGTGGATCTGATCATAACAATGAAAGACAAAGATTGTATGGAGTCTTTCCCTTTAATTTGAATTTAACGATGCAATCCAAATTTAAAACTTTCCTCTCCGCCTAATTTGCCTAAATAGTGAACTTCCCATTTGAATTAGTTGATACAAGTCACTCCATGGGCTACATTGTTGGTCAATTGCACTAACTGAAAACCCAATTAGGCTCGAAACCAATTGAGCTTTTACCACAATTCATCTTGCACTATTTGAATTTCCCCTTCAAACTTGTCCATGGATTGAGTAACTCTCTTTTGGATATCAACTTTTCACTCATGAAGGAATTTAATTTATGATATAAACTACTCATGGAGTAAATAATCTATGTCTTTGTGTTTGATTTGCTGACTATATTAATTTCTGGAATTATATCATAATTTTTCCAAGAACGATATATTAAGTGTTATGCATTGATATGTTCATCCCGTGCAATATGAATCCTCTACATGATGAAAGAAACTGAACAAAAAGAAAGAGAAAACAATGTTTCTTTGGATATTTTTTCTAGCATAATTTCTTAATTCGTATTTTTGGCATTCAACTTCCTCCTCGTGCTATGTGACTCAAATGTGGTTATTATCCACCATTCGAGTATTAAGTATATATTGCGTGGTGGTTCCAACAACACCTTTGGGCGAAAAAGGCATTTTGAGAGAACTGAGCCAACAATGAACGTGAAAGGAACTTTTATTTTTTTTCAAGATATATAGATGTAATATTTATAAGAAATGAGATAGATTTTAATCATCTTCCTTTACCTTTTCATGTTTACAATTTATTGTTGGTGCTCTATAACTGGCATATTATTCTCTAGAGCTGAAAATGTATCCAGGGCAAGGTGCGACATTATTTTTCTGATTAATAATGATGGATGACGAGCCTTGGAACTATACTGGCTAGTTGATGCCATATACAACAATCAATTTGACAAATCTATTATAGGTGAAAGGGATTCGAAGAAACAATAACTACTGCCTGTGTTTTATCGAGGTAATTCTGCACAAAGATGATACTAGCAAAGTAGTTTCAGAATGGAGATCAAGAGTCTCATCTGCAAACAGTCACCGGTCGGACTCAGTAGAAACGACGACAAAGTATGAGTTGACAAGGAAGAATCAAAACCCATCAAAAGGATAGTTTGTAAAAAAACCAAAAAGTTTCTAATTTTCTGCTAGAAGTAGCTTAAGTTTTTTTATCAGTCAAGAAATAAACTCTATTCTACTATTTTATAAAAAATTGGTAGATTCCCATAGAAATCGTTACAGCCGGAACAAAAGCATAGACAGAGCTAGTGCTTTATGAATTCCAATTTCAAATCTTGTAATTATTCAATCTTTGCCGGAATTTCTTATAAACAATAATCAAATAATCAAATAAAAAAGTTTATAAAAAAATTTATCAAAATACTATACTATAATATAAAATACTTTACCCGATCAAATCTGCTACCAAAGTCATTTTCCATTTTTTTCAAATTTGCTTGTAAAATTCAGATCCATTTTTTCAATTTCTTCTATAAACTTATCAAGCTCTCGTTCCAAAGAGAAATGATATTTTTGTTCTGAAATCAAAAGATAAATTTATAAGTAGAATTAATAATAACAAGACAATATAATTTAAATTAAAAAAATTGAAAACTTTTTAAATAACTTCATGAAATATTATAAACGAATTTGTAACAAAATATTCTAATTAATTGATACATATTTTATAATTAATATTCCAACCAACTAACAAAATAAATGGAATTTCTAATATTATCAATTATGTAATATAAATAGAACTGAGATTCCATCGATTATATTTTTTTTCTAGAGATATTGATTCACTATTTTAATATTTAAAAAATATTTATCGAATTCTAATAATGAAAATGCACGACAAATTATAATTATGATCATTGAAAAGGTAAAAAGTCATTGAAGTTAAATAACAAAGTAGGACAAAGACGAGGTTTAATTTGATAGTTAAATCTAATTTTCCAATCCAACTAAGCCATAAAGATAAAAACCTAAATAAAATCAATGTCACTTAAATGTGAAATATTATACTAATTAAAAGTCTTGCTCAAGTAATAGACATTGCGAAAATTAACATGATACAAAAATAATCAAAATACTTCAATATTACCTATAATAGAGGGATAAATGATCAATTTTCCTCATTGAATACTTGAGTCATACAAGAACCTAATTTGTATTTTTCAGAAAATTATTTATTTTGATAAAATTTTATTCTATTTTCTAAAATAATAGAGCAAAATCAACAAACAATGCAAGCCACTATCATGCCAAAATTAGACATCTAAAATTTCAAAGCCCAAATACAAGTTTGGATTTAAGGTTCAAACTCTAAATCACACTTGCATTTTTTGATTACGTCTCCTCTCCAAAACTAAATTCTAATGTTGACATTGGACTAGGGATAAAGGGTAACATACATTCAACTAAATCGGTTGAATTCGCTATAAGAAATTTAATTGCTAAGTGTAACATGAGGGGATTATATGGCAAAGAAATTGTCCTTTATAGAATTCAATAATTAGGATGAAAAACTAAATAGCATCTATGGAGATTATATAGAAAGTAATTATAACTCAGAATATATACACTTTGCATGTAGATATCTTCAACACAACGTCCAAGCATATTCTCCAACATAACGTACTCTCTCATTAGAAGTGAGACAACAAATGATGCATTATTTAAGATCCTATATTCCTATTTATATCCTTATAGGTATTTGCACGCTAATCAATCTATATCCATCTTTACTAATTAGAATATAAATAACTTAAAACATCCTACTTAAAAGGAGGATAAAATTACAAGTATTCAAAAAATTAGGTGGTTGGCAAAGCAAAATTTGATAATAGTGTCAATAATAATGATACATAAAACAAGTTAGATAATAAACAAGTGGCATTCAACAAAAAAAAAAGTGACATAAGTTTTAGTGGTTGTAGTAGCTGATGGTGATAATATTGATGATGTCATGTGGGGATGCAATAAAATACTAAATAAAATAAAAATATACAAAAACATGTTAAGAGGATAAAATATATGTATGTCAATACAAATTGAGAATAGTAAATTTAGAATACATTTGAATGGAACATGATAAGACTAGTACTATTAGGTGGTTGATTCAAGTGAACAAACTGATTTACTTAGAAAATGAAAAAAAAGAAGATATAAACATATTAAGTATATGATTCCTTTGAAAAATGTTGACAATAAAGTGTCATGAAAATATTAATACTCCAATGTATTTTAGTATTTACTAGAATTGTATAACTTACAACTTTTTAATATACAACACCCTCTATTGAATAAAAAAACTTTTTCAATTGACTAAATATAATTATTAAGAATCAAACAAATAAAATAGTGATGAAGAAATATCGATAAACGAGATAGCTCACTATGTCAAAAAGTGAGCGAGCAAATCAAGAAGACTTACCAAAAAGAATGTTAAGAAGATGCTTAAATCTTCAAAAGGTAAATCAAACTGTAATTCAAATTTTAATTTTAATATTATTTGTTATGGATGCAACAAGAAGGAATACATCAAGCCAAATTACCCGAAATTGAAGGAGAAGAAAGAAAAAGAAAAGAAGAAAAAGGAGAAGAATAAGAAGGTTATGGTGACTCAAACAACTTACATTCAAAGCGTGGTATAACATGGAAGTTTTTAAAATGAATAAGATTATTTGTAAATTAGCTAAACACAACATGAGATATATTTACAGTTCATATTACATGCATGTTCTTCATTTAAGACATGAATTGTGAGAAAATAGAATCTTGAAAAACTTTAAACTAACAAACAACAAATAAATTATCAACTTCTGAAAACAAAGACACCGTGAATTTATAAAACACTCAAAAAGATATTACAAATGAACGTGTCTCGTGTTCTAACTATTATTTGCAACCTCAATGACAATGTCTGTATTGCCTCCGCCAAGTTGGTAGGCAATCCTTGCACCCCAAATCTTTTAACCTGTAAAAATCTAAATATTCATCAAACTGTTAAACATTGCATATGAATTTAACGTCGTTGTATGGAACTTACCAAAGTCATTGTATCGAATGGATAGTTTTTATTTTCATCCATTTTTTCTTGTGAAAAAGAAGAATACCAGAGGTATAGAGGTTATATTGCAGCCACATCAGCTACCAAACCCTTTTGGAAGTGCGGGATAGAGGTGTCATCGTGGGTAAACGATCAATGAGTAACGATCCATAAAGGTGCGAAAAACCTTACACGACAAGAGCGATCGAGGCAAGATCTACAAGAAAGATTGAAACTTAATTAATAAATGATCCATGGGTCGATTTTATCCCATCATAAGCTTTGATTTAATTAAAAAAATAAATCCACATTTAATTTAAAATGGATTATTCTTTTCTAAAAACTAACACTATCTAGTTAGCTAGGAAATTAAGTTTAATTAAATCACAACTAAAATGAATACTAAAAAAAAATCCATGAATGCTAACTATAGCAAATTAGAATTAAATTCTATTGAGCTTCATAAAATTGAATTATTTAGGCAATAGAAAATTAATTAAAATGAAAAAAAATGATTTTGACCATTACAATTAGTTTTTAGCTAGTAATTAGGGGAATAAGTCAAGTTTTTAATTATTAATCAAATATTTATAAAATTAGAAGAATAAGTCATGAAATTAATGTTACTAGAATATACAAGTAATGATATAAGTAATTAGGAGAATTAAAATTATATAAAATTGTGATTATCAATTTACAATTTCGATGATTAAACCGAATTAACGGCCAAGATTAGGATGAGCCTATGAGAGTCCAAACAATTTGTGTTTGTGAATGTAGGAGTCGAATCGAACTCACTCAGAGCTTTACGTATTGCTCCAGAGTCAATTATAGCAATTGTCCGATTGACTATAAAGCCCTGATCGATAAAGATAATTTTGGACGTGTCACTTTAAATAATTAACTAGATTAGAGTGCACACCTATTGAATTGGCTCTTTCAATAACAATATAAATATAAATCTTAGACGACGATCTCATTTTAATTCAATTTACTAATCGTCCCTCTTCTTATAATACAAGACAAAACCCTACAAACATAATTTCTTTTTCTTCGCGTTGATGGTGAAATCTAAAAAAAAAAATCTTGATATCTTTATCCTTAATTAAATATGCAATGGGCATCGTGATCCATGAAGAATTAAATCTCATTAGAAAACAAAAAGATTGCTACGCTGTGATGTTCAAACAGAATGATAATTATTTTCCAACAGACAATGACCTCCTCAGTGAGCTAACACAGACGATAAATTACCCCACGGAAAAAGTTAATATTTAGAGATTGTAAAATTCTTCGAAATATCTATTCTCTCGCCGTGGTAATTCTTGATTGGACAAAAATACCTCATATAATTTGTCTCACTTCATTTAGCTGTGAAATCGACGATGAAGAACATAACACATTAACTTTTGCGTCAAATGCTACATATTCCATGACTAACAAACACTTTGCACCTTTAAATTTGCCATAGAAGAAAATAAAAGAGAGAGAGAGAAAATGATTGTATTGATAGATTCGATGATTAAAATTGCAAAGAGGGAATCTAATTCTAATAATTGTAAGACTGACGGGCAAAGAATGCAAAGATAATCAACCTAAACAATGAACTTCCGACCTATGCCGTCAATAGACCTACTTTAGACTAATTACTGTTATTCACATTATGGGCTATCAAATGAACAGCCGTCCAATTTATAAGTTCAACTCAGAATATGATTTGATTTTATAGACTAAAAAGCAGTTTTTGTTGGGCGAATACACTCAATATAACTAAAAAAAATTGAAGCTAGATAATAACGAAGGAATAATATCCTGGCCGTTAGTTAATAAGCAATGATTTGAAGCTGTATTTATGAACTACATCAATAATCGACAAGCCGAAATTGATATAACCGACTTTAGATGCAAAGAATGGCAGATCGATAACAAACGAACGTCCAACCACATCAGGAGCGCGAGCGCCATTAGGCGTCCACAGAAATGGCTCCTGCGTATCTGCATCATACTCATCAACTAACTTCAATTGATAAATTTATCCTTTCTCAGCAATCGGCCTAAGCAAATTAAGGTCACCAAATTCTAAAATGAGAAAGCAAAAAAGCACCAAACTCCAACATGAGAAAGCAACTAAGAATCAAATAAACAGACTGAAATATAAAATAATATAACAAATTAAGATACTTCCAGAATTTTGCTATAAACTCTCTCTTTGTCTATGATCGTGCAGTCGAAGGACTGTTTTCTTCTTTTATCAATTGACTCTTTTTTTTTTTTTTAATGTTACGCTTGCCCTCATTCTTCCCTCTTTTCCAGACCCAATATGTTTTGTACAAATTCATGGATCTGAAACCCCTGCATCTGAATTTTGATACAAATAATTGCATTGAGTTGGGGTTTCTGTTCCAAAATCATATTTGTGAGGAAATAACAAAATATAATTTTCAAAGTAAACCCACATCTACAAAATCAAAAACACAAACCCAAAGCAAGATCCAAAATTGCCCATATCATTGCCTGGGGTGAGGTTTAGTATCCATTATTTGCTAACACATCTAGGCCAACAGGCCATTGAGATAGTGAAACCTGGCAAACCAAAACCATCAAAATAGCACATTGATGCAAAAGGTTGGAACCGCCAACCTAGCGGCCCCTACTGGCCCGCCCCCGGGCCTGCGTAAGGGATGTAAATCACGGTGGACCTTTGACCCTTGGGACTAGTGACCGGCGCATGGAGGGACGGGCCTCGCGTTTGCGAGGGATTGACCCCTTGTCCATTGATGCAAGATTCTGCATGCGCTAGCCACTACGCTTCCATGAGCCACCATCAAAATAGCACATGATTTTACAGAAGTTATGTAGGATTAGCTAATTACAATCATTTCCTCCGTCTGATTCAAAAACCACATACTCGGGTGCAGAATTTAGGCATTTGGAAATTGTTTACTTACGAGCTAAAAAATATAGTTGTCACGCCCCGAGGGAGTCCCCGCCAGACAAAAATCCGATAGCATCTCCCGTGTACGGGTGACAATACTCATTTTCATACAAGGCCTACACGACCACTATACATCGGTCAACACGACCGGAACAAAAACTACACACGCAGATAATAAATTGGCCTCAGGCCATCAATCCAGGTAAATAGCAACAGTAAGAAACTAAACTCCACTCCCCCTATATACATACAAGTTAGGTACTTAAAAGTACCTTCAACGTTATCGATCTAGGCTCAAGCAGCTCAAGGATCAAAATCCCTATGGAACTTCGTAACTTAAACCTCATCATTCGTGATCAACAATAATATACATTCCTTGTCCATTACCCCACAGGGTAATAATCTGACTAGCATAATTAGTGAAAATCCTTAACACTGTAATCCTTGATTTCCACAACAAATGTGACGACTTGACTCCTGCTTTCTGACTCGGTATCAGTCGGCTCTCAAAGGAAATTCACCTTTTCGACACAGGTTCAAGACTCACAAACTGAACAGGTCATTCACGTGGTCAACTCCATCTACGATTACGAATAGTGACCAACACACTGAATGTTATTTCTTGTTATCCACTAAACACATAGCCAATCTAGTTAAAAACCAAAACCATAAGACCAATAAAACCTATCCATTTCGACGAGAGGGGATTGTTTGGACTCTCGGCGGTTTGACTCAAAGCAGATGTAAAGCGGGGTAAGTTCAAAGAACTTAGCGGATAATAGTCGATATGCATAGCAAGATATAGCTAACAATAAGAATCATGCCAGTACAGTCTCATATAAATAGGGTATGCAAGCAAGAAATACAAAAGGACTGTACTTACCTGAATCTCCTGCCCTGATACAGGAGCATGTGTCATACTATAAGAGATAAAGTCATCACCATATACAAATATGAATCCTGACAATCATATGCAACATCCAAGGCATCAATAAAAATCGTGAAACCACAATCTGAATGTTATCCATGCAAAGTGCATGTCGTCGAAATGACATGGCACCGACGCTACTCCGCCTTCACACGCGATGGTGAAGCCGAGTGGGTAGTGGGTAGATAATCGCACTCTGCCATCATCGCTCTGAGTGGCCGAGTGGATGGGCGGATCTTTGTCGAGTACACCTATCCTCCTGCCCCCAAACAGAATGGGAGCTAAGCTCTCTCTCCCTGTCATAAACCGAGAGGGATCCTCGTCTACCACGCCTCATCGCTACCCGTGAGCGGACCGAGCTCGACAGAGCAATCGTGACACACCCTTCGATGTACAACTAACCCTACGAGTGACAACTATAGCATGTAAATCCAACTAAAAATACCTATCCTAATATACGCATAATAAGTACATATCTATGATCCAAGTAACTATGATCCAAGTAAAACAGGGAAGATATAATCATAACCGATCAAATGCATGTATCAAGTAGGCACAAACACATACTAGGCATATAAACATAAAAATTATTGCAAGCTATCATAACTAGCATATCAACTTAACTATATCTAAAGATAAGTCAAAATACCCGCCTGAATAAAAATGCTCGAGAAAACAACCAGATCGTCACGACCGTGAACCTGCCTCGTGACTGAAACCTGCATAATGCATAACTATTGTTAAACACAAAAATGCAATTCACCGACAAATCGAATACTTAATCGATTTCTTACATAAACCAATTAACCCAAATAAATTTCCAATTCCACTAATCTATCTAACCCTTTCACCTAATAACGGTCTTTTCGTCCAATCACACTTGTACAACACCCAAAGTAAATTCATCCCCAAATCAAGCCTAAATCTTGATTAGCTTTAGATCTAACATCATAATCATAACAAACACTAGACCAACTATTTAATAGTGTACATCCAACCATCCAATATCAACCGAACAACACCAAAATCGTGCTTATCGGCCCTAGGATCCCACCGTGACGATCCTTTCCCAAATCAGGATCCTCAACTCGATTTCCTAAATTCACATAATTCAACCACGTGATCAATCTACAAATAATAAAAGAGGAAAGAAACCTTAACCGTGGAAACCTCACCGTGACAAACTTTCCCCCAAATCTATCTGTCACGGAAAAACCAATACCACCGCCCAAATCCAATCCATCACAACTACGTAAAAATACCGAGGGTTAAACAAAAACACAAGGTTGACCCCTTTACCTTGCTCGGCGACCACCGTGACCCGATCTGGAGGAGAAAGCTATGGTGACGGCGAGTGGAGAAGGTGGCGCTCTTTAGCGAGAGGAGGCCACCGTCACTGTGGCGGAGGAGGCCGGCGTACCTGCGGTGTGGATGGCCTTGAGAGCGATCGCGAGAAGCGGACGGCAACGGCTTGACCTCGAGGTCGGACTGGCAGCGGCGCCGGGATCGTGGTTGTTAGGTGCACCGGAGGAAGAGAAGAGGCTCAGGCAGCGTTGCGGCGGTAGGAAGAAGAGATGGCCGCGCGTGAAGGCGGTAAGGAGGAAAAAGAAAAATAGAAAACTTAGGTTAATGCCGTCGATTAACCCCCTTTAAATAGACTCATCCAAAACCTATTTATTTTATCCCCGTAATTATCTCGTACGGACTCCGTTTAAATCCAGAAAAATTCCTAAAATTCCCTAAAAATCCCGGAAAATTTCCAGGATTATTTTCTTAAAATTTTTGACCATTAAATTCAGTATATAAATTTTCCGTATTTAATATTCTCCCTCACTAATAAAAATTTGGTCCCCAAATTTCCTACTCAGATGCATAACGAGTAAGTAATACCATAAGTACAGAGGATATATTTCACGTACCTTAAATAAACAGATGGGGGTACTGAGCTCTGATATTTTCTTCAAGCTCCCATGTAGCCTCCTCATCCGTGTGGTGACTCCACCCGACCTTGACAAGTCGCACCACTTTGTCGTTCCTTGTGATCCAAAATCCGTACCGAAACCTCTGCGTAAGTAGCATCAGGTTGAATGGAACCTGACACATCCGACAGAATATGTGTAGAGTCTGACACATACTTCCTCTGGACACATGGAACACATCGTGAATACTCGTCAAAGATGGTGGTAGCGCTAGACAAGATGGTTCGCTCGATCCTCTCCAAAATCTCAAGCGGACCAATGTATCTAAGAGCTAGCTTACCACGGAGGCGAATCTCTTCACCCTTTTGTGGGTGAGACTCATGAGAATACACGCTCACCAATCGAAAACTCTAAAGGTCTCCGTCTCCGATCTACATAACTCTCTTCCGCGATCCTGCTCACCCTACGCCCGATAAGAGTGCAACTCTACCTCTCTGCTGAGCTCTGGGTCCTAGCTTGGGCCTCCCAACCTCCTCCCGGAGGGTGGGTGTACGACATCGCCTACCATACTGTACTTACGGGCCATTTGGATGGCCGAATGATAGTTGTTATCAGAAAGTAATTCCACTAACGACAAGTGGTCCTCCCAATTGCCCGAAATCTATAACACAGACCTCTAGTATGCGAACGGTCCGCTCGGTATCCGTCATCTGCGGATGAAATCTGATTAAACGGCCGCGCTTAAGGTCTGCTGCAGACTCTGCCAGAACCGAGACGTGAACCGAGGATCTTTATCTGATATAATGCTCAAAGGGACACCATGCAATTTGATGATCTCCCGACAATATAACTCTTTCAAACGATCTAAAGAGTCGGTCTTCCGAATCGCTAAGAAGCGCGGATTTGGTTAGTCGACCAACAACTACCCAAATCGCGTCATGACCTTGATGTGTCATAGGCAAACCCACCACAAAATCCATAATAATATGCTTCCACTTCCATTCCGGAATCGGAATTTCCTGAAGCATCTGTTCCTTAAACTAAAGCAACTTCGGAAACCATTATCCTCATTGGAGTCAGAGACGGTAGCCCATCTACCATCCAAAATCCACTTCACCACACACTCTGTAAGTGCATGGAAGGCTATCGCGACCAAACTTGTTATAACCGTTCGTGTTCCAGCTACTCAATAGTAGCTATCCAGTAACTAACCAAAACTCCATGAGCATTTCTGCTCCTCACCTCTTCAAAACAACATAATAACTGCTAAGTCCACGTCATATATATATGACGGCTTATCTCGCAGTCCTTTAATTGTCGTAAGCTTAGGATACGTCTTATTCAATAGCATCGGAATCCCTCCGATCCCCGAAATGATGCATCCATATACACTACCCTTCCATCTACACCAGAATGATTAATCAACACTGGCGTAAAAGTCAACCATCGTCTGAACCCTATAACTAGTTTCACAAGCTTCAGATCAAGTAAATTCCATCACCTTCCTGGTTCACCAATCAGCAATGTAGTACCGCTAGAGCATCCTATCCATATCTATAGTGATAATCAAACCACTACCAGGAAACCACCATCTACGGTAGTCGAGTGTGCAACTCCAACTACCACAATCAACAGTGGTCAAGTTACGCAACTCCAACGACCACAATTGATCCAATCGTGTCCATAATACACGACTTCCCAGATCCCTGGACGACTAAGTCGTCAATAAGTCTAATAAGACATTCAAAAGCTCATACAATTCATACCAAGTATGAAATTATCTTCGCTACACGCCTATATTCTCTTTACTCTAGGCTGATGATATAACAATCATCACAACGACAATGATAATTGTATGACACCATGTCACTACAATATCAACACATCAATCATATACCAACCCTAGAATATATACAGGTGTCCTATAGCTGATCTAAATAGATCCTCTATCCACAATGAAGGATATTCTTTTCCTTCCACAACTACCGCATCCTATCATCGAAAATCGACGCATAATCTCAAAGGTTCATCTCTCTTTTAACAAAGAGTTCCGGATCTTCTCTAGAAAAATACTAGGACAGATAAATATCCCTTCCAACACCTCCTATAATAAGGTAAAACGATCTTTTATCGTCTTGACCAGTGTAGACATACACGCCTTATCCATAACCAAATCACTATTAGTAGAGACTGATATTTTCTGAGGTTTACTCCTTGTCCTTCAAATTGGTGGCTTGCATGCCAAATCCCTAGCTTCCTAATTCGACATCAGTCAACACCTCTAAAGAGTCCGTACATCTGAAATCATCGTTAGATAGGTTCCGCGAGGTCAATACGTCATTGACCTCGTCCTCGACCATGAGTAAGGGCAATTTCACTAAGTCGATACTTTTCCTAACCACTAAAGTACAGTAACCACTAAAGACAACACTTCTCCTATAGCTCAGAGATATCCTTCAGCTTGCCTGGTCCCAAAACACGAGAACTCCCAAAAATCCAAGGAAAAGAAAATCCTCGAAACACAAAACCCACAAACCAAAACCGCAAACCAATAAAATTGTCACGTCACGGCGTATATCCATCCAAATGACAGAGGAGCCCCATAATGACAATATTCCGAAATACATGGACCAGATCGGGTAAAAACCTCGAAATAATTATAGAAATACTAGTATTTTAATAACTGCATACATGCACGACTAAACATATATCAATTAAAGTAAAATAGTTTTATGACCCCAAATCAAACTGCGACAAAATCCAAAATGCATAACGAAATGCAATACCGATACAATAAATAAAGCGACATCCCGACGATGCAGGGAGACAAGCACGGCAAGGAACTCTCTGAGCGACACAAAGGTAGGTCAACAGGACACATCCTCCATCAGTTAACCTAGAGGATAAGTGAGGAGGGGGTGAGTACAACCACTCTGTGGATGTATAAACAATAGTGTATAATCATAATGCACATAATGGAAGTCATAGGGAACAAACTAGAGTAACCCAACCCTCAGAGTACCAATATCAGTCTGCAACTATCCTGATCAGCAGTATAACAAATATACCCGCAACATACACAACCACTGCAACAAACAGTGCACATCTGGATACCACGACAAAGCCTCGTGGCTCTCGCACAAAAAGAGAACTATCTATGAGCTACCGCGAACGTAACCCATGGGCCGACAATCAATAAAGCGATCAGCCGAACTATATGCTACCACGAATGAGACTCGTGGATGAGCGATATAAATATCTAATTATCGATCGCACTAGCGCATTACTACCATAGGTCGCATAAGCAGTCGATTATCCTAGGTTATTAAGCCTAGGGTTTCCAATACATCTATCAAAATCGATAAAGATCATCGATCTACAATTAAGCTCATTGAGGTGGTCAAGCGAGGGTTTCAACACCTCTAATACGAAATGTTTACCAAAGTCGATAAAGATCATCGACTTATAAATAAATACCTCGAGATGGTTAAGTTTAGGGTTCCAACCCTTCTAACATGAACGGTTATCATGGTCGATAAAAATCATAAGTCCAGTCCACTCATAAACACGTCGAGATGATTGGTCCTAGGGTTTCGTCCCAGCTAACAGGAAACGTCTATCAAGGCCAATAAGGACCACAAATCTACTATCAAACCCTTCAAGAGGGTTAAACCTAAATTATATCATTCTACCAGTTCAATCATGCATGCTACAACATGCTACCACGAACAGATCTCGTGGGTACTTAAGATGTAAAGTAGCTATCTAGCTACAGACGTCATACGAATCCGATTATCACCAACTCCGAACGAATAACGCAAGAATATAACCTTACAGTAGGTCATCTCAACCATGATTGGGAGGCATGATTGACCACATGTATACAAAGCACCTACCTATAGAGAGACTCTACTGCAGACTCTCTCTCAACCAAGAATGGGGAATATAGTAAGGATTAATCGCATCCTAACCATACAAACTCTACTAGTCCGATCACCATATCACTGAAACAGTAAATGGATAAACATATACCAATATGCACATCCGAGTTATTACGCCTAGGGTTCCACTAATGCTGTTTCATTCCTGAGATTCGCTCCTACAGAATAACCTCATCTAAGTTATTCTATCTCTACTAGTCTCAATCATGGTATCCACCACAAAAACTCATAACCATATAAACATATAACATACTGTCTAATAAACGACAGCATAGTCATACTAATGACCATCAATGGCTGAAATTAATTAGGGTATAACTAAAGGGTCATGCCAGAACAAAGTCAAGGCAATACTAAATAAAACATCAGGTGCTTATATATATCCTAAACTACGTAAACAATGTAATCATATCCTCATGCACTAGGATCTGAGAGTCCAAGAACCTATATATACACCTTCTACGAATTTATCCATCTTATTCATATTATTCAACTAGTCTAATCCTAGTACTAGTCCAATCCTAATACTAGTCCAAAAATTAAGAAGTAACATTGACCAATAATATCTAATCATTTATATCACAATGATAACTAGCTACCTATAGCAGTAATAGCAATTTATAACCATATGCTAACGATAAACCAGCAACCTAAAAATTTAACAGTCTAACAGATATAAGGTTAAAACAATACTAGACAAAACATGATACCACCGCATAACCAATATAACCAATACAAATATGCACTAAATCTAGAAAATTTTCTAGAATTTATTCACCTGTTAGTAAATGCGAGATGTCTGTCACAACTCCCCCGTATTGACCTCGACGATAATACCTCAATTTCCAAACATGAAAATCGCAAATCGTACGATCCAAAAATACCCCAGCTTAACACGCCGAACGTGGCAAACTCCGAAAACCCAAAGACCCTGGGAACTCGAAACCTACGCTCGATACAATAAATTGTCACACTCAGAGAGTCTGCACAAAATCCGACAACATCTCCTGACGGTGTGACAATACCCATTTTCATACAAGGCCTACAGGCCACTATACATCGTCGACACGGCCGAACAAAACTACACGCAGATAATAAATTGGCCTCAGGCCATCAATCCAGGTAAATAGCAACAGTAAGAAACTAAACTCCACTCCCTCGGGGCGTGACAGTAGTTGCAATTGATATCTATGGATGTCAGATCTGAAATGTATTTACTAGAGAATGTGAAAGAGTCAATATTTGTCATGAACTTCAACATACAAATGAGAAAATGACCCATTAAGTTATTATGCTATACGCCCAAAATGTTTAAGCTCAAGTTCATAGTAGTTGCTTTTCTAATCTTATAATCCCTCTTTATTAATTATTCATGTATGACTAAACTAGGGAGTCACAATATCAATTATAATAACTAAGCTTATGTTCACAAGCATCAATAGGGTTTGATCAGATGAAATAGACAGGACTTAAAAGGTCTAGACAGAATGCAAGAATGACTCATTAAATTTATAGGCATTAATAGGATTGATCAGATGAAGTAGACAGAATATAAGAGATCTAGGCAGAAAGTGAAAACTGAGAATGGTTCTGAGGGGATATTACCATGGTTCCATAGTAGCTACCATGCAATGCTACTTGCATTATCTAAAAGATAATAGATTATTGGTCTTTGATTTGAAGAGTTTTAACTAACTGTATTAAAAGAAACCACTTTAATAAGATATAGCTTTTTGTTGATTTCTATAGAAAAATAAGGAATATGGATGTGAAAAAGACAAATGAATAACTCTAAGAAACACAAAACACCAAACACATTTCTTAAGACAAACATGCAGATATCAATATTTGAATAGCAAAAGCCTAATCTTTCAACAAAACTAAAATTAGCTAGAAATAATAAAAAAATCATTGACATACAATAATTACTCATATCTAACAACTTATAAAATAGGCACGCATCAATAATATTCAAAACAATAAAAAGAAAATGAATAACAATATAATAAAATAAGATGTTGTAACTGATGCCATTAACAAAGTAGAAGAGTCTTTTACACATTTATCTCCTCTGTGCCTCTCTACTGTGGTACCCTTTTTCTTCGCAAGACGAGAAGACGGATGAAAATAAAATTTATCTATCCAATACATTAGCTTTGGTAAGTCAGTCAAATTCATATATGGTGTTTAACAGGCTAATAAATATTTAGATTTTTGCAAGTTAGAAGATTAGAGGCACAAGGATTGCCTACCAACCAAGCGGAGGCCATTACAACAACTATCACTGAAGTTGCAAATGATAGTTTAGAACATGTGACTAGCTCATTTGCATCAAAGTCTGAAATGGATAAGGTTTGTAATATCTTTTTGAGTGTTTTGCAGATTTACTGTCTTGTTACGGAAGTTGATAATGTATTTGATGTTTGTACAGTTTAAGGTTGTTCAAGCTTCTACTCTCACACAATGCATGTCTGAAATGAAGAACATGCAAGTAATATGAAGTGAAAATACATCTTATGTCATTTTAAAAACTACTATGCTATAAATAATTATCAAAAATTTATTTGTTGGATTCTTAATAATTATATTTAATTATTTGAAAAAAAAAATCATTAGATTATTTTTTGCATTAAAAAGTTTTAACTTATACGATTCTAGTAATTATTGAAACGCATTGAAGTATTAATATTTTGTTAACACTTTGTATTGTCAACATTCTTCGAAAGTATCATATGTTTATACATGATTTCATTTCTTAGTAAATCAATTTGTTCACTTGAATCAACAATGTCTTACCATGTTCCATTCAAAGGTATCCTAAATTTACTATTCTCAATCTATATTAGCATACATGCATTTTTTCCTCTTAATTGATTTTTGTATATTTTTATTTCATTTAGCATTTTATTGTATTCTCACATGACATCATCAATTTCACCACCATTATCAAATGTTACAACCACTAAAATTGATATGTGTAACCCCTTTGTTCTTTTGATAAACACCACTTGTTTATTATCTACTATCATTGCTACTAACTAGGCTACAATTGCCTATTCCAATCATCCAAGTCTTATGTAGCACTATTATTGACACTATTATCAAAATTTGCTTTGTCAACAACCTATTGGATAAAGGCAATACTACATTTATGTTTTCATTCTGTTCTCTTTTTACTTAATTTTTTTTTAATACTCTTGGTAATTTTATCCTCCTTTTAAATAGGATGTTGTAAGTTATTTTATACTCTAACTAGTAAAGCTGGATGTACTAATGTAGTTTGATTGATTAGTGTGCCAACTCCTATAAGAATATAGATAGAATCTTAAATTATGCATCATTTGTTGTCTCACCTCAAATTAGAGAGTTTTTATGTTGGAAAATATGTTTGGACGCCATGTTGAAGATATCTATATGCAAAGTATATCTATTTTGAGTTATAATTACTTTTTGATATAATCTCCATAACTGCTATTTATTTTTTCATCCTAATTAATGAACAAATGATAATTTCTTTACTAAATAGTCTCTCCGTGTAATAAACTTAGCAATTAAATTTCTTTTAGTGAATTTGGCCAATTTAGTCGAATGTATGTAACTACTTATCCCTAATCTAATGTAAATGTTATAATTTAGTTTTGGAGATGAGATGTAATCAAAAAATACAAGTGTGATTTTGAGTTTGAACCTCATATCCAAATTAGTATTTGGGCTTTGAAATTTTAGATATGTTTAATTTTGGCATAATAGTGACTTACATTATTTGTTGATTTTGCTCTATTATTTTAGAAAATTGAATAAAATTTTGTCAAACAATAAATATTTTCCTAACAAATACGAATTAGATTACACGTATGCTCTATTTGATTAGTAGAAATGAAAGTAGATAATAAATAAGTGGTGTTCATCAAAAGAAAAAGGGTAACAAATATCAATTTTAGTGGTTGTAACATCTAATTAGAGTGATGATATTGATGATGTCATGTGGAGATACAATAAAATGTTAAATGAAATAAAAATATATAAAAATCAATTAAAAAGACAAAATGCATGTATGGTAATACAGATGAGAATAATAAATTTAGAACACCTTTGAATAGAACATTGAGAGACTATTAGGTAGTTGATTGAAGTGAATAAACTGATTTACTTAAAAAATAAAACCATATTATGTATATGACTCCTTCGAAGAATGTTGACAATAAAATTAATATTCTAACATATTTTAATATTTATTAGAATCGTATAAATTACAACTTTTTAATATACAACTCAATCTATTTAATAAAAGCTTTTTTCAATTATACTAAATATAATCATCAAAAATCAAACAAATAAAAAATTGACAATTGTTTATAGTATAGTAAATTTTAAATTAAACAAATTTATTTGTAAATTAACTAAACACCACATGAGATAAATTTACAATTTATATTACTTCCATGTTCCTCACTCTATAGATGAATTTTGAGAGAATAGAATTTCGAACAACCTCAAACTATATAAACACTAAATAAATTATTAACTTTTAGAAAAAAATAATAAACCTATAAAATAATTAAAAAGATGCTAAAAACCTGATCCATTTCAGATTTTAACATGGATGAGCATGTCACATATTCTAAACTATTGTCTACAATCTCAATAATATTTATTGTAATGATCTAACCTAGTTAATAGACAATACTTGCGCCTCAATCTTTTAACTTGAAAAATCTAAATATTTATCAATCTTTTAAAGAACATATATAAGGTCACTGTATAGGATTTACCAAAGCAAATGTATAGGCGAAATAAATTTTATTTTCATCCATTCTGAAAATACCGCAGCGACTTTGACGTAGAGACGAACGAAAATCAACCGACATTGACGTCCACCAGATCAGCGACCAAATCCTTCCGGAATGTGACAAACGATCCACGTGCCGCGCCAGAAATCCTAGACGAGAGAGGAGAAACCCTAACGAGAGAGAGCAGTGCGCTGAACGAGAGCGGCGGGGAAGCAGTGCGAGAAACCGTAGGAGCGGGCTAGGAAAAGGAAACTTATTTAATAAACGATCCAGAGTCCAGACTGTCGATTTTATTCCATCATAATCTTTTGATTTAATTATTTTTTTTACATAATTAATTTAATTTAATTTAAAATGGATTATTCTTTTCCAAAAACTTAATAATATCAAGTTAAAATTTAAGTTTAATTAAATAACATCGAAATACTAAACGTATGAAATTAGAAATTAAATTCTATCGAGTTACATAAAAGTAAATTATTTGTGCAATTGAAAATTAATTAAAATAAAAAATGCTTTTGACAATCACAGTTAATTTTTGTTTATTGACCAAATATCTATAAAAATAAGGAAATAATTCAAGTTTTTAGTTATTAATCAAATATATATAAAATAAGGAGAATAAGTCATGACAATTAGTGTTGGGGGAATAGATAATAGTGATATATAAAATTAAGACAATTAAAATTGTATAAAATGGTGATTATCAATTTGTAATTTAGATGATACACATCAAAATAATTTAATACGATGGGAGGCAATGATAAAATAGTATCAAAGAATAAAAGGGGATTTGTAATAAAATTTATAAAAAAACTATGTTACCATATTCTAACTCGTGAATTTGGAGTGGAGAGGGATATGATAAATTGAATTAATGGTCGAGATTAGCATGAGAATCCAAACAATTTATATTTGTCGGTGTAAGAGTCAAATGAGACTCACTTAAAACTTTGCGTTTAGCACCCAACTAAATAATACCTAATGTTGTCCAATATGTCAAGTCCAAGACGGTAAAGTCATGATTGATAAACATGATTTTAGATGTCTCATTTTAAATAAATAACAAAGAGTGTAGAGCTCTAGAATTGACTCTTTCAAAAGGAATATAAATATATTTAATTCAATTTATTCATCCCTTTAGAGTAAAAGATGATTACATACGTTTGTCCGAATATCTTTCATCATCGATCCCTTGATGATAATAAAAAAAGATAAATCATGGGTTATGTCTCTTGATCAATTTGTTAGAATAACGGAGGGTCGTTTTGAGTCTAAAGAGGAGTTTAGATCTCTGTCGAGATTCGATCTCTGTCTTTCTTGAAATATATTCATATTGCTCTAGTCAAATGGACTGTCCCGATGTAACTCAATTTATTCATCCCTCTTCTTATAATACAAAGACAAAAGTCTACTCCATTCAATATGGAAATTATTATCTATCTTAAAAGTTGATAGAGGTGTACTTAAAAAAAATTCTCTATATCTTTATCCTTAATTGATTATGTAATAATCGTGCGTCAAGGATTAAATCTCATTATAAAAAAAAAACGTTGAACAATTGGAGAATAACGATTATGAGAATTAGAATCTCTCTCTTTATAAGGAGATTGTCATGCTATAGTACTCGAGCAAAATGATAATTATTTTTTAATATATAATGACCTCCTTTGTGAATCAATAGAAGTTCAAATTCTATGACTAACCAACACTTTGTACCTTTGAACTTACCAAAAGAGAAGAAAATATTCAAAAGAAGAAAAGGAGAGGAAATGCTTGGGGGATTCATATATAGATTAGATAGTTAAATTGCGAGAGGAATCTAATTCTAATAATGACAGGACAAAAATGCAAGAATAACTAAGTGTTTCCCTTCAATTTAAATTTAATTTTAGAGGGATGCAATCCTAATTAAAACTTTCCTCTTAACCTACGCAACCTAAACAATGAACGCCTAATTTGGGATATTTGCAGTCACTCTATGGGCTACATCATTGGTTCAAATGAGCAATTGTCCAATATACTAGTTCAACTATGATTTGATTTTATAGACTGAAAAGCAATTTCCATTGGACGAATAAGCTCAATATAACAATATTTGTAAAAAATAACTATATTACTAAAAGAATTTGAAGCTAGGTAACAAAACAGGAATAATATGCAAAGCTGATAGTTAGCGAGCAAGGATTTGAAACTGTATTACATGAACTACGTCAATAATCAACTAGCCAAAATTGATATAATTGACTTTAGATGCAAAGAAGGACAGCTCGGTAACAAATGAACACTCAACAATACCAGGAGCGCCATTAGGACCTTTCAAGAACGCATTCGTAGAAATGACTCGTGTATTTGCATTTTACTTATTAACTAATTTCAATTGACAAATTTGTTCTTTTTCAGTGATTACACTGTGATGATATCTAGGATTTCTAGAAGAGACTTATGATTGTCTGGCGGTCTTTTTCGTTTGCATACATACAATCCTTCCAGAGTACATACATGCAATTCACTCGACATTATTGCTCTTTCCAATTGAATCATGTTACTCTTCAGAGTTAAGCATGTTACTCTTTCTAAGTTATGCATACTGCTTTTTTGAAGTCAGACTACTCTTCTAGAGTCATGCAAACTATTCTTACATAATTATATAGGCTACTTATCCGAATACATACAGATTACTATCTAGTGTATTAGAGCGACTCTTTTTGAGTACATACATATGACTTTTTCTGAGTTAGTCAAGTCATTCTTCTTGAGTGCATATATGCATGCAGTTATTTCCGAAACAAGCATGCGGCTCTTTCTAAGACATGTAGACAACTCTTTTCCGAGTGCAACCCTTCTTGCGCATGTATACGATTCTTTCCAAGCCTCATCTTTTTTATCGGATTTTGCTCTCGAAAACTCAATTTGTGTGAAAAACCCACAAAGATAAAAAAAAAAAAAAAACTCTCCGTATGACTTCTTTTTCTTCATCTTTGTTGCATTGAATATGTTCATTTTTTTTTCTTCAAAATTTGTCTAATTTAAATATCAGAGGATCATTGTCGAATACCAATGATGCTAATATGATGTGTTATCTTTGACAGACTTAACTTGAAATTGCTATTACAACTATATCGAACCCATCCTCAACGAAAAAAGAACTAAAAATCCAACCACATTATACACTATGCAAAGGTCACCCAATTCTAAAATGAGAAGGCGAAAAGCACCAAACTCCAACATGAAAAAGCATCTAAAAATCAAATAAACGAAGACTGAAATATAAAATAATATAACAAATTAAGATAATTCCAGAATTAAGGTTTAACAGTAGCAAATCAAAATACAATACTGAAAGTAGGGAAACATGCAAGTTTCAGATTAGATAAGATCCCAAACCCAATCCAAGTTATCCAAAAAGCTTAGGACACAGGCATCGACATCGACTTTATAACCAAAACAATTCAGTCAAATCATGACAAGAGGTTGAAAAATATTTCATATGTAATATTTTAAATTGTGTCATATCAGGTTTGCTGTAGAAAATATTACATCATTATTTCACGTTTTTGAAATTGTTCGATTTGGAACAATTAACAGGCCAAAGTATACCAAGAGAAAAGGAGCTGGTGTGTCCTGCCTTGGTCTAGATGCAGGTGAGGAAGAATTAGAGATAGGATGACTTTATTGGGTATTCCTAATCACAGATAGCACACACAGGAAGATTAACAGGTTTGGGATGGGTCATGGACAATAATAAAGACCACCTCTTATGCCAAAAATACCAGATTCTGACTATCTCAGAAGGGCAGATCAATAATAGATGCCCTAAAACCCTAAAACTCTGACACACAGGAGTCTCTTTTGACTCTCTTTGGTGGTTGCAAAAACGGAGCATAATACAAGAAAGCCTGTCCGCAATGACTCTGTCCGAGACGAGACTGTGTGTGACTGGCCTGTTCACAACAAGTCTGTCTGTCCGTGATGAGTCTATCCGGCGACGAGTCTGTCTGCCTACAAGAAAGTCTGTCGGAGACGAGTCTGTCCATGACGAATCTGACTGCGATGAGTCTATCTGTGACGTGTCTGTCCACCGCAAATCTGCCCAGGGATAGCCAGTCTGCCAGCTAGGAAGTCTGTCTGCGAGGAATCTGTCCATCAAGAATTAGTTAGCAAGGAGTTCGCCCGCCTCGACTCTATCAGATAAATTGTCTATTTACCTCCATTGACCAGTGAAGAATAGTCTGTCAGCAGATGTAACCCAGCTCATCCTGTGACATCTGACTCGGATCATTCTTGACCCGGCTAGATCCGGATCATTTTGGTGTTATCTATAGGACCTGGCTGACTTGGATGCAAAGAATGACAGCTCGGTAACAAATGAACACCCAATCATATCAGGAGCGCTATTAGGCCCATTCAAGCGTGCATCCACAGAAATGCCTCCTGCGTATCTGCATCATACTCATAACTAACTTCAATTGATAAATTTATCCCTTCTCAGCAAATGCCTTATGCAAATTAAGGTCGCCAAATTCTAAAATGAGAAGGCGAAAAGCACCAAACTTCAACATGAGAAAGCAACTAAGAATCAAATAAACAAAGACTGAAATATAAAATAATATAACAAATTAAGATACTTCCAGAATTTTGCTATAAACTCTCTCTTTGTCTATGATCGTGCAGTGGAAGGATTGTTTTCTTGTTTTATCAATTGACTTTTTTTTTTTTAATGTTACGCTTGCCCTCATTCTTCCCTCTTTTCCAGACCCAATATGTTTTGTACAAATTCATGGATCTGAAACCCTAAACCCCTGCGTGTGAATTTAGTTTTTTATAATTGCATTGGGTTGGGGTTTCTGTTCCAAAATCATATTTGTCAGGAAATAACAAAATATAATTTTCAAAGTAAACCCCCATCTACAAAATCAAAAACACAAACCCAAAGCAAGATCCAAAATTGCCCATATCATTGCCTGGGGTGAGGTTTAGTTTCCATTATTTGCTAATAACATCTAGGCCAACAGGCCATTGAGATAGTGAAACCTGGCTCCTGGCAAACCAAAAAAAAAAAAAAAAAAAAAAAGGAAAAACGTAACAGGATATAAAACAATTGGAAGCAAAACCATAAAAATAGCATATGATTTTACAGAAGTTCTTTAGAATTAGCTAATTACAATCATTTCCTCCGTCTGATTCAAAAACCACATACTCAAGTGCAGAATTTAGGCATTTGAAAATTGTTTACTTACGAGCTAAAAAATGTAGTTGCAATCGATATCTATGGATGTTAAACCCTAAACCCTAAATAGAACTGAGATTCCATCGATCATATCTTTTCTAGAGACATTGATTCACTATTTTAATGTTTAAAAAATATTTATCGAATTCTAATAATGAAAATGCACGACAAATTATAATTATGATCATTGAAAAGGTAAAAAGTCATTGAAGTTAAATAACAAAGTAGGACAAAGACGAGGTTTGATAGTTAAATCTAATTTTCCAATCCAACTAAGCCATAAAGATAAAAACCTAAATAAAATCAATGTCACTTAAATGTGAAATATTATACTAATTAATCCCCCGACTCAGATAAACTAACAAGACCAAGGAGAGAATGTTAGTAGAATATCTGAACGTTTACGATGAACAATTAAATCGGAAAGAGAATAATAATGGAACATCCAAACAATTCAATCACACGACCAAGTACACTAGCGAGGTTGGAAAGAGAGTAATAAATAGAATATTTGGATAGCTCGAACTCATGACTCAAATAGACCAACGAGTAGGGCAAGAGGATAATAAGAGAATATTCGCATAATAAAAGATAGTGGATAATAAAACATCACTAAAATGCATCATTGAGTTGATTAAATTAAAATAGAAAGTTATAAGTAGATAGGGAATCAGAAAGACCTTTAAATGGGAAGTTGCACCGAAAGGCGAAGCGTCCCTCAGCCTCAGCTATAAAACAAGCGCGAATGGCATTCCACATTTGCATGAAATCAAGAGCTCAGCCCGCTTATTTCTAATATTGAATTGCCATTGAATATATTGGAAGAAGTATTTATAGTATTTCACTTTATAAAAGATAAAAAAGTAAAGGGATTTCAACTTTTATCTATCTTATCAAAAGTATCCTTTACATTGTTCTCTTCGTTCCTATTTGATCAATTCACAAGTAAAAAAAAAAAAAAGGTACCAACGTAATTTGAATTTATCTGTCATGAGCTGTTCATTGTCGAATTGTTACTTGACATAAAACCATGAAAACTTGTCATTTGGTATTAAATTTGCATGATGATTTATTGCTTGACAAACGACACGTCTAATAATTATCAAATCATATGAAAAAAAAACTTTAAACATATTGTTTCGAGATGGAAAAACAATGCGAGGACAGTTATGTTATTAGTAGTCTCCTTAGGATGGTCTATTAACTAGAACAATACAAATGCAAACGTCGATTTTCGATATGAAATTTAAAATTTTCATCTGAATTCAAAAACCTTCTACTATTCTGGCCAACAAATCTAAGGGTGCACTACAAAAAAAATAAAATAAATTACCGACGGAATAAAAATTCCGTCGCTAATTAGAGACCGACTTATTTACGGTCGCTAAATTAATGATCCAAATCATAATCGATCGTTAATTAGCGACCGAACTTTTATTCCGTCGCTAATTAGCGATCGAAATAAAAATTCCGTTGCTAATTAACGATGGCTTTTATAATCGGTTGCTATTTAGCGACCGAATTTATTTCGGACGCTATTTAGCGACCGAATAATATTTGGGTGGCTAAATTGGCTGGAATAGCTCAGTTGGTTATAGCGAGTGGCTGTTAACCACAAGTCGGATATTCAAGCCCTCCTTCTAGCGTACCTTTAAGTTTTTTCTTAAATAATTTTAGTCCTCTAGTTTTTTCTTAATTCTAGCGTACCATCTATTTCTCACCGTTTTTTATTTATCTTCTATTTTTTTTTTAAAGGATCCCATCTCATCTACTGCTAAAGGTTTAAAAGTTAATTTGGAATCAGATTTTTAACAATTGACTACAATCAGAGTTAAAATCTGTCAACGTTGACAGATTTTAGATCCTCTAAAGATATTAACAATTCGAAAGGAAACACTGGCAAAGCTTGTGCAACCTTCACAGATTCATTTGCAAGTTGTCAAGATTCTTGTAGAGCCATATCGATCGGTCATTTGGAACAACAGATGTTTGAGAGTAAAATTTATAAAAAAAAAAAACTATTCTGATCAATCTTGTGGGGCATACCAAACCCTTTTCTTACTACATTTCTGATCAATCTTTTGTTGTATGTTGAAACCATCAGCCCATCAGAAACAAAATTTCATCCGAATTGTCTCTCCAGCCAACTGAAACTGATAATGAATGAGACTGAGGATGCCAACAATAAGCAGGAAATAAGCCAGCCTTTTTGTTGATTTAGGCCAAGGAAGTGTTTCAGATCAACTTGCCTACTCTGAAGATCTAAAAATGAAAAAACAAAAACAAAAATGAAGGCACAATCGACTTGATATGTTTTCTTTAATTTCATGGATTGGTTGATATTATTTTGTAGAACTAGAGAAGAAAGACCACAATAGAGATGCACAAAATGGGAACTCAATATCACCTTCAGACTGCACTTTTGTCAAGCAGATCAAAATTATGCCCCCACAGGTAGGTGAACCATCCTTTTCTTTTAGGTTGCAGATTCTATAAACTAATGAAATACTAATAAACTCTTGTTCACAAAGTCGAAGCTGCTATTGTCCGAACAATATCAGTAAACTAACAAGAAGGGTGATCATTCACATGCATTCTCAAGAGGCAAATACAGAAAGACAACAAATGGAATAACTGAACATTAAATGCAATTAGAATACATTATCAAACTTCAATGTTGGTACAGCAAGATGATCAGACCTCAAGAAGAATAGCATAACAAGAAACATGCTAATAGAAATCACGAACATCACATAAATTCTAGATGAATTACTTGCAGAAGATGTTTCTTAATGTCGAAAACGGATACTAACATTGAAGAAAATTAGCTCAGTCAGCTCAAACAACTACTTTACATATTTCTCCTTCATGTCCACTTCATCTACCTCAATCTCTTACACTTGACCATTATCGGTACCAAGAATACAATAAACAAGAACACAACTTCTCCCTTCAATCAAAACGAATCTCCATTAAAATCCACGAATATGATAGTGCTGAAGCTCTCGATATCCAACAATCTCTGCCGGCTTCATTATCTGCAAGTAGTATTAAAGATATATAAAATAATATATTTGTGACTATAGAAGAATAAAGCTAAAATACTTACATTTTTCATATACAACCTATGAATCAAGAGCTCTAGGGTCTTGCGTCTCAAGTAAAACCATGGGGGGTTGGAAAAGTAGAAGGATTTGTTAACGAATGAGACATCTCAAAACGATCAAAAAATTATTGCATCGACTGCTCTAATACTGTCACCCGAGCTTTAATGTTGCATTCTCCTCCTCTAATGCTTGAAATTTTACAGATGAAGAATCCGGACGACCCCTAAGCTTAGAAGTGCACATCTGACGATCAAAAATAACCTTTTCTTGGGAACCAAGACCGTAGACAGAGTTCTTTTTTACCCCACCAATAACATCATAATATATTTCATTAATTTCATCATGTAATGGAGTATGTGGCTCCTCTCCCTCTATAGTAGGTTGAGACGCTAGTGTTATTCTAGCACTCATATCAGCTTATGAAAAGAAATATAATTAACATCTAATATAACAAATAAATGGTTAAATCAAAGAGGTAATGAAATTTAGATATTTACATCTATATTTTTGAATCAAGTATCAACAAAAGAGTCATCCTTTCTTAGATGTGTACTGCGAAATAACTCCCATGAATTGGATGGTCTTTGTAAAGTTTCTTCCTGCATAATACAATTAAGTAAATAAAAATTAATTCATTGATAATTATAAATAAGCAATATTCCTTATACACATTAATAGGTGCTTACATTGTCAACATTAAGTGTCATGGGAATTATAACAACATTTTCTTAATTATCTACTCATGCACCTTATGTGGATCATTGAAACAAAGTAATTACGAATTATTGACACCTACTACTCTCTATCATAATTATAAGATCCAGAGACGCATAGTAATACACTTCATTGGGTCAAAGGAAAACAAATAACTATTTTTTTATAAACTCATCAACTGTATTGCATGCTCTACATTAGAGCGTGATCCAGAAGTATGTTTTGAGACTCCTATACCTGGGCCAGCAAACTCAGAGTTTTTGTTATTTCGAGTAATTATTGAATTTTGTTTCCATTTATCTCTGCTCCAAATGTTTTGCCAAGAATTCCAAACATCGTCCGGTACATGTGATGGTTTTGATTCAAGTTGTCTCCAGTTATATAATAAATCCTTGTATTGTTTTTGGCAATACAAATTCCATATTGCTTTAAATTCAGTCTCATGTCCAAGCTCCCAAATATATTTTTTCTGTAACAATTAACTTAGAAAAATTAGTATAAGGATAAATTATGCAATATAAAAAATATATTCGACAATTACCAAAAACTCTTTATAATAGAACTCTTTCATTTCAAAATCTACATGTTTCCATGTATAACCAGAAGTGCGTTGTTGTTCTTTAAATTTATCAGTAATATATACACCGTGTCCATTTGGAGTAAATCTACAATAAAAAATCACTTGTTTATTTCATAATAATAAAAAACTATTATATGAAAAAGAAGTTTTAATAACATCAATTAAACAACTTACTTATCACCAATGATTCGAAGCATTATCTGACTATCATGTGTCGATATCTGATCTACCATAATAATCTCTATAAAACTCAGAAATATTATCAGCAAATTGAAAAACAACTAACTACAATAATCAACAAACTAACAATAATAATTCTTTATATATTCAATAACAACTAGATAAACCTTACAATTAAATCTTACACTAATCACAATCATAGCCAATAATCACAAACATAACCTCGCAAACATAGACCATTGTTTCGGCTATGCCTATCACGGCGCTGCCGGGCATGTCCGTTGACTGGTCGCGGTGCTGCCGCGGACTGGTCACGTCGTGACGTTGCCATGGACTGGGTCGCGTCGCGGCGCTGCCGCCTACTAGTTGTGTCGCGGTGCTGCCGCCTACTAGTTGTGTCGCGGTGCTGCCATGGAATGGGTAGCGTCGATGCCGTGGTCGGTCGCGTCCACGCCTCTTTGGCGCATCCGCCGTGCCATGGACCGAGTCGCATCGGGCCCATGGATCGAGTCACATCCTGCGCGTCCACGTCCTGCCGGTCGCGCTGCCAGCCGCGTCGTCGCATCGTTGCGAGCGCGTCGTTGTCGCCGTCACGACGGCTGCGGCGGCGACACAACCTCTTCTCTCGGCCATCACGAACTACCAATTTCTGCAAGCCGACGACTTACCGTGACACGCTGGAGGATGGTCGGACGGGAGCAGTAGAAAAGCGCCACGGATGGAAAGTGAAAAGAGCTCGGAAGAGAAATATTCAGCCATGAAAGTTAAGGGGAAAGGGGAAAGGGGAAAGGGAAAAGCAACGGAGTCACCTAGCGACGGTATTTAACGATAGATTAATATTCCCTTCGCTCATTACCGACGGAAAAATAAATTCCGTCGCTAATTACCGACGAAATTAACATTCCATCACTAATTAGCTTTCCAGCAATCAAGCCGCCAGTCGAGTTCGCCTTGCATCTGTTGTAAAATACCGCAGGAAAATAAAATAAAATAAAATGTTGGATAATTGGGAGAATAGCCTATGAAATTTTTAGAAATTTTTCTGGATTTAAACGGAGGTCTTATGGATATTTCATGGGGATAAAACGGATAGGCTTTTATAAAGCCTGTTTAGACGGGAATTTAATGGGTTAATTAACCCGATGCTTTCCGTTTTCCCGTCGATTCTTTTCCCCCGACTCCTCTTCTTTTCCCCAATTCCTTTTTCTCCGCCGATCGGCGATCCTTCTGCCCAAATTCCTTCCCCTCTCTTCCACCGTCGATTCTTTCTCCTCCTTTGCTTCTCTTCGTCGGCGTCGTCAACCTGCCGGATCGCTCGATTGCTATGCCGGCAGAGCTGCTTGTCGCTCGTGTGCTGCCACCGTCGTGCCAGCCGTCGTCGCCACGCCGCTACTGCCGCACCTCCTTTTCGCACGAGCACACGCCACCGTTGCGAGGGATCGACTGTCGTTGCCCTAGGGCCTCCACGCCGCCGCCGAGCGTGAAGGAATGCCTGGGTCCAATCCGCCCTGTCAAGGGCTGCGTGCACTCGCTCTTCCCATATAGCGTCGCTGCCGCCACGAGTGGAGCCATTGATGCCCATCGCCGCTTGCCTCGTCGGCAAGACGATTCACCGGCTCTTCTCCTCCAGCCGTTTGCGCCTTCCTCTGCTCGGTCGGTTTTCTTTCTGATGTTGATTTTTCTCCTTCCATTGTTGTTCTTCTCGCGATCTCTGCAGCAGCCATCCTTGTGATCGCCGAGAACTTGGCCTCGCCGGAGCTGTTGCCCTCTCGATGGGGCATTGTACCGATCGCCTCCTATCCTTCTTGTCACAAGATCAATTTCGTTGCTGTCGTCACCATCTTCATCGCCAAAGCTAGGGTGGAGCTGACCTTGTCGTCGCGAGAACGATAGCCGATTGTTATTCTCGTGCCTAGCTGCGAACCCCCTGCACTGCCATCACTCTCCTCTGTTTCCTTCAGTATTGATGAGTTAGGGTGATTGAGGTGGGTTCGACTGTGATGTGTAATTGGGAAGAATGGTGTTGCTATATTCCTTGACGATTTAAGGGTTCAGATATGTAAATAATAGCTTATAGGTTTGATTATGTGCAGGTACTAAAATACATTGGAGTTGAGATTGGATTTAACCACAATGCCAGTATTCTGTACAGATCAGATTTCTCTTGTATTAAAGAAGAAGCTATGGTCGATTGATCTAGTGAGAGGTAAGGTTTTGTACGTTGATTAAGTTAATGATTGGTGATATAGCAGTACCTTTGTAGGGTTGGTGGATCAGAGTTGGAATTGGTTCCCAATTTGATTATGGGATTCAGATTTGATGAGGATCAAGAAGTGGTGGTTGATTTCAACAATTGTAAGGTAAATGCTATGAATTGTTACTATAAATGTAGATTGAGATGTTATTTAGTTAGCTTGATTAGCTATGGTCAAATTGATAGTTGGTACGGTGATTAAGAGCTAATGGTAGAAACTATTCAATTAGTTGGTCGGAATACGAAGTCGAGGTACGATTCGATTCGATTATTCATCGTATATTTGCACTTAATCATAATGTTTGATATATGCAGGACGTGGATACGAGACAGGACCTCCGCCGTGAAGATATTGTATTACGAGCATTACAGCAGGTGGGTAATTTCCTACCTGGTCCGGGTAGTTATATTTCATTCAGATTTAGTCATTGATATGAGCATGTTAGGTGTTCATATTACTGCTCTTTTATCGTATGCTTGATCCTTTACCGTTGGCTATTAACTCTATTGCTGATATCATGTTTATTTTATCATGATTAGGAGTTATACATATAGGTGATGCAAGTAACTTAGAATTTGTTTAAGTTAAGTGCAAATGGTAAAGTCCGGATGACAACCTGATTGTATATTGGGCAAAAAGGTCATCCGTAGGTAGATAATGTCTTTAACCTAGGGTTAGTTCTAGTACCCTTAGGTTGTATGGTACCACCGAACATGTGTTGTGTAAATGGTCAGAGGAATGATACTTAGGGTATCGCTACGGAACGGTGGTCCTAGCTTGTTATAATCAGATGAGTACTGAGAGAGTGCGTCGAGTAGATTGGTATGACTCTCTACGGGATAGAGTATTATGATCGATTAGTCACGACTCTCTACGGGATAGAGAGTCGTCGAGTAGATTGGTATGACTCTCTACGGGATAGAGAGTCTATGGTGGATGTCGTATGTGAGACATTGCATTCATGCATTTACATGCACGCTAGCGACGATGTCTCCCTTGTGGTTGAGAGGGTCGCGGATCATCTGCCTCCACTTACTCATGGGAGGAGTCACCCGTGGGAGGCAGAGCATTGAGTGCCGCACTCTACCACTATAGACGGTGGTAGTTGGATTTGCGTGTAGTCTGCGTGTGTGGTACTCGACCACTCATGGGTAGTATTGTCGGAGTGACCAACAAGCGGGACCCCATCGTGTAGCTTGCTCTTTACGCTTATATGCTACTCGATCATCACGCACTCGGCCACTCGAGAGTAGTGGTTGGTGTTGAGTTGGGAGTTGTCATGCTCGAGCCACCAGCCACAGGGTCGTGGTAGCTTTAGGGTGAGCCGACATGACTATGCATCTTTGCATGTATCTTGCATATTATCATATATATATATACATATATGCATGTATATATATATATATGGATGGTTGAGATTAATATATATATGGATCTGATCATATATATATGATTATTGTGATGATGTTGCATTTGTTTGTACTATGCTTTTTGCATTTGTGGACATCGTATTCATGCATGTCTCTTGCATTTGTTATCTGATTGTGTCGGATGTTGGTATGTGTTGGATAAACCATAGATACCTTGGCGTAGCATGAGTAGATTATGTATTAGTATTACTCTTGTTATATATATGTTGGATATATGTTCGTGGGATCGTAGCGTACTTGAGACTTGAGTACGTCTGTATTTTATGTTATTCATTTGATTAGACGGTATATGCTTGTATTTATATACTATCTTTGATATACATTGTACATCTAGATTATGTTGTCGAAATACATGTGATATTACATATATACATGTTTTATCTGATTACCTGCTCAGTATTACTCACCACCCCGCACCACAGGTTTTACCCAAGTAATTAGAAGACTTCGTGGCTGACTTGGAGCACCGCCGGCTGACGTCATCTCATCTCACGAGGCTCCCGTGTTTTGTTTTGGGCCTGCTGTCCGTTGTCCATTGTATTTTGGAGTTTTCGTGATGTATATGTTGTAGATTCAGATTTTGTCGAGATTTCGTGTTGTTGTGGTGTGTTAGTCATACCAGTATGCATGTGTGGGATTGTTGTATTATTGTGGTTTATTTCCGCTGTGTCTTGTGTAGTTTTGTTTTCATACATATATATTGTTGTTATTGTGGGCCTACGGGCCTTGTATTAACCCGAAATGTTGCCATGTACAGGGGAGGTGTCGTCTGTTTGATTTTCGGCTCGGCATGCTCTCGGGGCGTGACAACTTTAGTTGGTAGAATTCGGCGACCCCTATTGGTCGACGACCGTCGCCCTTGTTGGCCTGTCGTTACTCACCTGGTCTTCCCACCCCTGGAAGTGGGTTTTTGCCTTCCCCAGGATTCGAACTCTAGACCTCCAGGCTAAGTACTAAAGTTTATGAATCCTGGTAACCAAGTGATCCCAGGATGTTAGAAGTAGGTCTAACTGTTTAGTAGGGTGTAGATGTTAGAGTACGGAGGTTGACCTAAATCGTAAATTTGACAAAAAGGTCCTCTGTGGATAAGTATGACCCTAGATGTAGGACTTATTCCATACCTGTATGTTGCACATTTATTCACCAATCACGGGTTATGTGAATGGTCATGTGAGTCGTGAACAGTGTGTCGCTATGGACCGATGGTCCTAGCTTGTCATGATTAGATGAGTGACTCTCTACAGGGTAGAGAGTGTACTGATCAATTGGGTGTGACTCTTTGTTGAACAGAGAGTCTAGGATAGATGTTCTGTATGTGAGACAGTACCCTCATGTCATTGCATGCATACTGACGACATTGTCTCCCCTTGGGGTTGAGAGAGAGTCGTCAGTCATCCTGCCTCCCAGATTACTTTCAGAGGAGTAACTGGCGTGAGGGCATAGCATTTGTTGTGCCACACTCTACCATTATTGACGATGGTTGTTGGAGTTGCGCGATTGTCTCAGGTGCGTGGCACTCGACCGCCTCGACGATGTCGGTCGAGTGGCGGCCGCGGGACCCCGTTGCGTAGCGAGCTCTTTACGCTCATATGCTACTTGATCATACTACCCAACTCGGTCACTCGAGAGTGGTGGCGGCTGGAGTCGGGATAGTTATCATGTCGTGCCACACCGGGTCAGTGGTAGCAGTAGGGTGTGAGCATGACCATGCATCTTTGCATTGTCGATATCATCGGTGTTTTGCATATGATTGTATATATATACATACACCTTGTATATATATATATATATATATATATATATATATATATATATATATATATATATATATATGGATGATGGTGATTAGTATAGATACAGATACAGTCTATATGTATACTCACTTTGATGATGCATTTGTATGTACTATGCTTGTTGCATTTGTTTGTACATATTCATACATGATACTCCATTTCCTGTATGGTAGTAGGTTGATATTTGTATACCTATCGGATATTCACAGTGATACCCTTGACTCAGGTTAGGATATTGTGTTAGTAATATACTTTTATACCCTATGATGTGATTATATGCCCAGGTTGGATCAAGATAGAATAGCATTTGTATGTCACGGGTATAATCGTTGATGATTATTTAGTATATGCATGCATATCTATTGTTATCGATGTATACTTGTTGTACGAGTAGATTAGACTGTTGAATAACATGTAATATTGATACATATATTTACATGTTTTCTCTGATACCTGCTGAGTTTTACTCACCACCTCCGACCACAGGTTTTTACATCGCCTGTAGCAATGTAGAGGTCTTCGTGACGACTTGGAGTTGCGCCGACCGATCCATCCCATCTCCGTTTTCCGAGTCTCCCGAGGAGTTCATTTTTGGTTATGTATGGACTTGTTGTTGTTATGAATTTTGTCGTGATGTCGTGGACTCTATTTGTGTAGTCGTTTTATGTACGGTTTTAGTGCTATGGTCTTGTTAGGTGGAGTACACCTATATGTTTTTTTTGTATATGTGGTTGTGGGTATGTGCTTTCTGTTCCGCTGTGTGTTTGATATCTATTTAGTTGTTTATTATGTTGTTGTTGTGGGCCTACGAGCCTTGTATTAACCCGAAATGTTGTCACGTACAAGGGAGATGTCGTCTGTTTGATTTTCGGCTCGACATGCTCTCGGGGCGTGACATAGAGAGTGTGTCCATCAGTTGAGTACGACTCTCTACAGGATAGAGAGTGCGTCGATTAGATTGATATGACTCTCTACAGGATAGAGAGTATTGTGATCAGTTGAGTATGACTCTCTGTAGGATAGAGAGTGCGTTGATCTGGTTAGTATGATTCTCTGTAGAATAGAGAGTCTATGGTGGATGTCGGTATGTGAGACATTGCATTCATGCATTTGCATGCACGCTGGCGACGAGGTCTCCCTTGTGGTTGAGTGTCGATCCCGCTGCACTCGCGGTTACTCATAAGAGGAGTCACCGTGTGAGAGCATTGTGTCTTGCACTCTACCATTATAGACGGTGGTAGTTGGATTTGCGTGCCGTAGTCCTGCGTGTGTGGCACTCGACCACTCATGGGTAGTGACTGTCGGAGTGGCCAACAGCAGGGACCCTCATCGTGTAGCTTGCTCTTTATGCTTATATGCTACTCGATCATACTGCCCACTCGACCACTCGAGAGTAGTGGTTGGTGTTGAGTTGGGACAGTTGTCATGCTCGAGCCACCGAGGCCACACTGGGGTCGTGGTAGCTTTAGGGTGAGCAAATGACCATGTCTTTGCATTCGACTTATGACATTTTTGCATATTTCTATATATATATATATATTCATTTATATATATATATATATATATATATATATATGCATGTATATATATATATATATATATATATATATATATATATATATATATATATATATATATATATATATATATTTATATATATATATATATATATATATATATATATATATATATATATATATATATATATATATATGGATGTGTGTGATTAGTATATGATATAGATGCAGATCTATATATATATATGCTTATTGTGATGTTGCATTTGATTGTATTATGTTTGCTGCATTTGGGTGTACATCATATTCATGCATGTTTCTTGCATTGGCTATACGATTGTGTCGGATACTGGTATGGGTTGGACAGACCATTAGATACCTTGACCTGTAGCTAGAGTATATTATGAGTTGATCTACTCTTCCTGTTATATATATATATATATATATATATATGTTTGATATATGTTCAGGTTGGATCAGAGTAGCGTAGCAGACTTCAGGTATGTCTGCATTTTTATATTGTTTATTTGGTTAGACGGTATATGCTTGTATTTATATACTATGCTGATATACCTGTTGTGCATCTAGATTATGTTGTCGAAATACATGTGATATTACATATATACATGTTTTCTATTACCTGCTGAGTTTTACTCACCACCCCTGACCACAGGTTTTATGCAGTGCTTGTAGAAGACTTCGTGACGACTTGGAGTGTAAGATACCGAAAAAAAAACTTGTTAATTAAGAAATTAGCTTGTGGAATTTTTCAGGAGTTTTTAGAAATTTTTCAGGATTTAAAATGAGTTTAAATCCTAGTCTAGGGGTTAATTGGGTTTATTAATCTAACCCTAAGATTAATAGGTTAATAGGTGTCGGGTTAATCTCGAATGCGATCCGCGAATCGACAAACCCCTTTCCCCTTCTATTCATCCGTTATTTGCGGTTTCTCCTTCGATTTAATCCCACTCGCGACACCTCCTCTTCATCTTCTCGCCGCGACTCTTCCTCCCCCGCCTATTTTCCCGATCTCTCCTTCGATCGTCTCCCTTCTACCGCCGGCGTCATCGAGCATTCTCCAGAGCTCGTTGCCGATGCCATGGCCGCCTCCGAAGTCGCGCGCCTTATCGCCTGCCGCGGCCCCATCCACGACGCCGCCGCCGCCCGCCGCCGCGCCAATTTGGTATCGCTCCCGTCGCCACTTTCTTGTGTATTCCCTTCGATTACCACCCTCCGTCGATCCTAGCGCAGCTCGGATCGGCAAGATCTGCATCTTCTTGTTGTGTTTCCCGATCGTGCGCAACCAGCGATCTCGGTTCGTGAGCAGTTCCGTCTCTTCTTCTTGATCTCTCCGATCTCGATTGTTAGGGCGGACCTCCGTCGATGGGCGTGTGCCATTCAGATCCTTCGTCTTGTGAGTTCGAGGATCGCTGAGTCGGGTGAGTAGGTGTTGTTTTCTTTGATCTTGGGCGAGATGTTCGGAATTTCGTGGATTTTCCTTGGTTGAGCGATCGTGAAATTGCGGGATCTTTGGGCCGAGCGAGGGGATGGAGAAGGGTTGGTGCCGTGGAGTCTTCTAGGTTTGTGGTATTTGCCGATGGAGTCCTAAGGAGGTAAAAACTCGAATTTGTCTCCTCTTTTAGGTATGTTGTTTGTGTTGGTCGATTGATTTGGTGTAGTGTGAAATTGTCGATTTGTGTGAGGTGATGAGTTGGATGGTCGTGACACCCTCCATCAAGCACTGGTCAGGGTTTTGTGCATCGTTGTTGCGACGAGGAAGAAGGCTACCTTCGATTCCTAGTAATGATTGTGATTCCCTTGTTTACAGATTGTGGATTTTAGGGTTAGGGATATGAGATTTATTGGGTATATATATCGATATAATTCGATTGCGGGAAGAGACTTTAGTTGAGCTGGTTTCATCGACCTTACATTAAATTGAAACGATTAGGTCCTACCTCTTCTTCACCGTGAGCAAAAGAAATATGGCTAGTTGCTTCTAATCTACCTCCTAGTGCGGGTGATGAAGACAAATGTGGGTAAGCTTGTCATTTTCTATTTAGATTGAGCTATTTAGCAACTGTAACTAAGTTAGGTGAGTTTGAAGCTACGTTATGAAGTTGATGTTATACCTACAGTTTGATTACGCTGCCATTTGTTTATGTATGTTATATTTACAGGACCTGGATTTGAGATAGAGATGTGAATGAGAAGACCCTTGATACGAGCTTCTCAAGCGGTGGGTAATTTCTACCGTCAGGGTAGTTATTTTTCATTCAAATTTAGTCATTGATATGAGCATGTTAGGTGTTCATATTACCTTGATCATGTTCTTTTTATCGTATGCTTGATCTTCTACCATCGGCTATTAACTCCATTGTTGATATCATGTTTATTTTATCATGATTAGGAGTATATATATAGGTGATGTAAGTAACTTAGAATTTATTTAAGTTAAGTGCAAGTAGTAAAGTCCTGATGACAACTTTGATTGTACATTGGGCAAAAGGTCATCCGTAGGTAAATAATGTCTTTAACCTAAGGTTAGTTTTAGTACCCTTAGGTTGTATGTTACCACCGAACATGTGTTGTGTACATGGTCAGAGGAATGATACTGAGGGTATCGCTACGGACCGATGGTCCTAGCTTATTATAATCGGATGAGTCGACTCTCTGAGGATAGAGTGTGTCCTCATCAGTCCGACTCTCTTGAGGATGGAGAGTGCATCGATTAGATTGGTATGACTCTCTACAGGATGAGAGTATCATGATCGATTGAGTACGACTCTGCGGGATAGAGAGTGTGTTGATCCGCTAGTATGATTCTCTCAGAGAATAGAGAGTCTATGGTGGATGTCTATGTGAGACATTGCATTCATGCATTTACATGCACGCGACGAGGTCTCCCTTGTGGTTGAGAGGGTCGCCGGTCATCTCGCCTCCACGGTTACTCATGGGAGGAGTAAGGTGTGAGGGCGAGCATTAGTGCCGCACTCTACCACTATAGACGGTGGTAGTTGGATTTACGTCGTAGTCCTGCGTGTGTGGTACTCGACCACTCGTGGGTAGTATGTCGGAGTGACCAGCAGCGGGGACCCCATCGTGTAGCTTGCTCTTTACGCTTATATGCTACTCGATCATCGCCCCCTCGGCCACTCGAGAGTAGTGGTTGGTGTTGAGTTGGGACGATTGTCATGCTCGAGCCAAAGGCCCTGCTAGGGTCGTGGTAGCTTTAGGGTGAGCCAGACATGACCATGCATCTGCATAGCCGTATCTGATGGCGCTTTGCATATTACCATATATATATATACATATATGCATGTATATATATATATATATGGATGATTGAGATTAATATATATATAGATACAGTCTATATATATATGATTATTGTGATGTTGCATTTGTTTGTACTATGCTTGCTGCATTTGGGTGGACATCATATTCATGCATGTTTTCGCATATGTTATCTGATTGTATGGATATTGATATGTGTTGGATAGACCATAGATACCTTGACCTGTAGCTAGAGTATATTTTGAGTTGATCTACTATTCTTGTTATATATATATATATGTTGGATATATGTTCAGGTTGGATCAGAGTAGCGTAGCAGACTTCAGGTATGTATGCATTTTATGTTCATTCGTATTTATATACTATCTTGATATACCATTGTACATCTAGATTATGTTGTCGAAATACATGTGATATTACATATATACATGTTTTCTATGACCTGCTGTGTTTTACTCACCACCCCATGGACCACAGGTTTTTACACGCCCTGTAGCAGTGGTGACCGTGATGGACTTGGAGCACCGGGTGGCATCATCTCATCTCAACTCCGAGAGTCCGGATTTTTGGTGTTATCATTTATATTCCGTTATGGATTTGTGTTATGTGATGTACGCACATGTTGGTGCGGGTTTTGACGAGGCTTCTTTATGTTCTGGTGTTAGTCCTACCGGTATGCACTCTGTGGGATTGTATTGTTGTCGTGTTGTTTCCGCTGTGTCTTGTGTAGTTTTTGTTTTTATACATATATATTGTTGTTATTGTGGGCCTACGGGCCTTGTATTAACCCGAAATGTTGCCACGTACAGGGGAGGTGCCGTCCGTTTGATTTTCGGTTCGGCATGCTCTCGGGGCGTGACAACTTTAGTGGTATCAGAGCCCAAGGTTCTGCGATGCCATACAATGTTATTTTGTGTTGAGTCTTGGATTCTCGGGAGTCGATTTATTCGGTTTTGATTTTTTTGAGATGAGATGGACAGCGGCCTGAGCTCCAAGCAGCACGAGGTAAGAATTTTCTAGAGCAATCTAGCAAGTTTCTGATGTTCAACCTTCACCTATTGGCATACTAAACATCGAGCAGCAAAATCTGCTATAACTCTCTTTACACCATTCCACCAGTATAAACGTTTCCAATCTCAGTACATCTGAGTACCACCAAGGTATATAGCCCATCTCGAATGATGTGCTTTCTGTAGCAACTCTTCCTTAAACACTGGATGCGTGTCCAGAACACCTATCCCTATTAGAGATGGAAAATCATCTTCTCACAAGAGAAGTTCATCTACCGTCCAAAATCCTCTCCACCGCACTCCGTAAGTGCATGGAAGACTAAAGCGACTAATCTCACTTGTTGCAACCGTTCGCGTTCCAGGAACTCTATAGTAGCTACCCAGTAGCTAGTCAAAATCCCATGAGCATTCCTGCTCCATACAATTACAAATCTAGATAATAACTACTAAAGTCACGCCATGTATATGACAGACTATCTCGTAGTTTCTTAACTGACGTAGGCATAAGATATGTCTCATTCAACCAGATCGAAATCGTTACGATCCTAAAACGCGCATCTGCGTCATCATCCTTTATCCACTCCTAAGGATTAACTAATACCATGTAAAGTTAACCGCCGTCTAGGTCTTGTAACTGGTTTCACCAGCTTCCGACTAAATGATTTCCATCATCCTTTGTCAAACAAGGCTGTGGTATAGTAATGTCAAACATTCTATCCACTTCTACAGAATTAACCAAACCATACAAGGAAGTCCACCAACTACGGTGGTCGAGTGCGCAACTCCATCTACCACAGTCAACAGTGGCCAAGTTACGCAACTCCAACAACCCCAAAAGGATCCAATCGTGTTCAGGATACACGATTCTCAAATCCAGTGGCGACTAAATCGTTAATTAGTCTAACAACTTAATCAAAACTCATACAATTCATACCAAGTATGAAATTGGCGTATCTACACACCTGCATCCCCTTTACTCTAAGCTGATGATATATATTAATCATCACATCGACAATGATAATCATATGACATCATGTCACTACAATATCAGCATTCCAGTCGCAAATCAACCTTAGAGTATACACAGGTGTCCTTTACTGATCTAAACAGATCATTTATCCATAACAAAAGATATTCATCACAATAACTACTGTATTTCATCATCGATAATCGATGCATACTTTCAAAGGTTCATTTCTCTTTCAACAAAGAGTTCCGGATCTTCTCAAGGAGGAATACTGGGATAAATAAATATCCCTTCCAACCTCTCCTATAATCGCAACTCACGTTCTTCCAGTTCTTTTATAGTGTTTAACAACACTGATACCAGTCAAATTATCACCCGGTATAGGATCTTTGATATCGGAACTATTTCCGCAATCATTTCGATCGCCTACTCCACTTGCCCAAGCAACGGCAAGGCTAGGAGTTCATCCGACTACATCCGTAGGCTCTCGGATTATACGCACATCCGAGATACATATCATACCATAATCTCAACAACTTGACCATCCGTAAGGATATGTCTACAGTAAAAGTATGTATATCAAAGCCTAAGGATATCCCTTGACTTCTTAATTGTTGATCCTCATCTCACCTGACGGTAGAAATACCATCGACCCACAAGTCGATGTAAAGGACCCTTCTAATCCAACTGAGAATGTTCTAGATACAGATACCTGTAACTACAAGCATCTCTCAACATATTAACCTAAAAGGGTAAAACTAGAGTAATACCCTGAACGATCAGATATCTGTTGATCCGATCCAAAAGGCTCCACACAGGTCTCGGCCTTTCTCCGAAGAGAAAAGATCAGATTCAACAGTCCGCGACAAAGCGGTCGCATTTACGAATGCCTCGGATTTTCCCTAGATCATCTCAGTCCATCCCTTAATCCTCTACAGCGTAGAATACTGAATAAATACGACCATCGTCGTATACTCTCTCCTCTGTACTAAGCAAAACAGAGGATTAACTGTTGTTGTCTGCTGAATCTTCTAAGATGTCTTCTGCTGATGCTGCTTCTGTGCTGATCTCTGCTGAAGGGGAGTATCACGGAACTTCAACCACGCCTGAGGTAGTAGGTCGATGCTGATAAGATAACCAAGTCTTCTGTGCTGATCTCTGCTGTCGAGACGGTGCATCATCCTCCCGGAACACCATTGGTAGTCTTCAACTGAGTCTTCAAAGTACACCTCCTCCAGTGTATTGGTTGCTCACAATAGAATTTGAAGCCTAACAGATAATCGACTTGGCGTGTCTTCGTGATCTGCGCGCCGCCACAATCCTTCCAGTCTTTGTTACGATTTCTTGATATCCACAAGAACATTCTGATGATCTGCGATTGGTCTTCTATAATCGGAAAGTAGCCCCAAGGCCTCTGACTCCGATCTTGCTCCTTTTGTCCAACATTCGGAGGCTTCTTACTCCAATATCTGACTTGCAATATCTGCTTATCGATCTTCATCTCCTAAACACTTATACGGAGTCATTCCTAAACTCCTGTCTCAATCCGACGTCTTCCAGCAGGATCTGGTAGAAGATCCCGACATCCTAATCCAACTATAAGCCAATAACTCTGGGTGGCTTAAATCATTCTCTCATCTTCTTGAGCTATTAGGTGGTAGTAACCTCTGCAAGTCTCATGACTCTGCGCAGTACACTAATACTAACTGATCACCCTTTTCTTAAAGCTCAAGAATTTCTTACAATGTGTCACTAAAAGTGACACGAGGAAATACACTCTTTCAACATCACTAAACCATGATCAAGTGATGTTTTATTTCCCGAAGATTATTTTCTGCATTTATCACCAAATACCGGCTTGATCCCGATAATGGTATGCAACCCACTCTTCTTTCTCGGTATAACATGAGTTGAGTACTCAAAAGTACTCTCAAAGTTATACATCTCAGTACGAACAACTCAGGGATAAAATCCCTATGAAACACCGTAACCTAGCCTTCCGCTATCTGCATCACAATAGTCTACAAGTCTGTTCATTACCCACAGGTAATGATCTGACTAGCACAGTTAGTGGAAATCTCTAAGACTGTAGTCTCTGATTTCCATAATAAATGTGACGACTTGGCCCGTGTTTTCCGACTCGGTATCAGTCGGCTCTCAAAGGTAAATTACCTTCTCGACACAGGTTCAAGACTCACAGACTCAACAGGTCGTTTCCGTGGTCAAATCATACCACGATTACGAATAATAACCAACACACTACCGGTTATTCCCTGGTATAAGCATCTAAATGCATAACCAACATAACCGGGAGTATAAACACTAAGGTAACTCCGGTTGGTCGTCTCGATGGACGACCCCTACTACAGGTCTGTACAGGTATCATAACTATACTGTATACAACTACTGATCTAGTTTAGATAAATATCTACTAAACCACAAGTTTTCAGGAATTCTTACCTCGTGCTGCTTGGAGCTCAGGCCGCTGTCCATCTCATCTCAAAAATCAAAACCGAATAAATCGACTCCCGAGAATCCAAGACTCAACACAAAATAACATTGTATGGCATCGCAGAACCTTGGGCTCTGATACCACTAAAGTTGTCACGCCCCGAGAGCATGCCGAACCGAAAATCAAACGGACGGCACCTCCCCTGTACGTGGCAACATTTCGGGTTAATACAAGGCCCGTAGGCCCACAATAACAACAATATATATGTATAAAAACAAAAACTACACAAGACACAGCGGAAACAACACGACAACAATACAATCCCACAGAGTGCATACCGGTAGGACTAACACCAGAACATAAAGAAGCCTCGTCAAAACCCGCACCAACATGTGCGTACATCACATAACACAAATCCATAACGGAATACAAATGATAACACCAAAAATCCGGACTCTCGGAGTTGAGATGAGATGATGCCAGCCAGCGGTGCTCCAAGTCCATCACGGTCGGCTACATTGCAGGCGCGAAAACCTGTGGTCCAGGGTGGTGAGTAAAACTCGAGTAATAGAAAACATGTATATATGTAATATCACATGTATTTCGGACAACATAATCTAGATGTACAACAGTATATCAAAGATAGTATATAAATACAAGCATATACCGTCTAACTGAATGAACAACATAAAATGCAGACATACCTGAAGTCTGCTACGCTACTCTGATCCAACCTGAACATATATCCAACATATATATATATATATAACAGGAATAGTAGATCAACTCAAAATATACTCTAGCTACAGGTCAAGGTATCTATGGTCTATCCAACACATATCAATATCTGACACAACTGTATAACATATGCGAGAAACATGCATGAATATGATGTCCACCCAAATGCAGCAAGCATAGTACAAACAAATGCAACATCACAATAATCATATATATATAGACTGTATCTATATATATATTAATCTCAATCATCCATATATATATATATATACATGCATATATGTATATATATATGGTAATATGCAAAGCGCCATCAGATACAATGCAAGCATGCATGGTCATGTCGGCTCACCCTAAAGCTACCACGACCCCAGTGTGGCCTCGGTGGCTCGAGCATGACAACTGTCCCAACTCAACACCAACCACTACTCTCGAGTGGCCGAGTGGGCAGTATGATCGAGTAGCATATAAGCGTAAAGAGCAAGCTACACGATGGGGGTCCCTGCTGTTGGTCACTCCGACAGTCACTACCCATGAGTGGTCGAGTACCACACACGCAGGACTACGACGCAAATCCAACTACCACCGCCTATATAGTGGTAGAGTGCGGCACCTCAATGCTCTGCCCTCACACCGGTTACTCCTCCTATGAGTAACCGTGGAGGCAGGATGACTGGCGACCCTCTCAACCACAAGGGAGACCTCGTCGCCAGCGTGCATGTAAATGCATGAATGCAATGTCTCACATACAGACATCCACCATAGACTCTCTATTCTACAGAGAATCATACTAGCCAGATCAACGCACTCTCTATCCTGCAGAGAGTCGTACTCAACTGATCATGATACTCTCTATCCTGTAGAGAGTCATACCAATCTAATCGATGCACTCTCCATCCTGAAGAGAGTCGGACTCGACTGAGGGACACACTCTCTATCCTGTAGAGAGTCGTACTCATCTGATTATAATAAGCTAGGACCACCGGTCCGTAGCGATACCCTAAGTATCATTCCTCTGACCATTTACACAACACATGTTCGGTGGTAACATACAACCTAAGGGTACTAGAACTAACCCTAGGTTAAAGACATTATTTACCTACGGATGACCTTTTTGCCCAATGTACAATCAGGTTGTCATCCGGACTTTACTACTTGCACTTAACTTAAACAAATTCTAAGTTACTTACATCACCTATATATATACTCCTAATCATGATAAAATAAACATGATATCAACAATGGAGTTAATAGCCGATGGTAGAAGATCAAGCATACGATAAAAAGAACATGATCAAGGTAATATGAACACCTAACATGCTCATATCAATGACTAAATCTGAATGAAAAACAACTACCCGGACCAGGTAGGAAATTACCCACCTGTTGAGAAGCTCGTATCAAGGGTCTTCTCATTCACGTCTCTATCTCAAATCCAGGTCCTGTAAATATAACATACATAAACAAATGGCAGTGTAATCAAACTGTAGGTATAACATCAACTTCATAACGTAGCTTCAAACTCACCTAACTTAGTTACAGTTGCTAAATAGCTCAATCCAAATAGAAAATGACAAGCTTACCCACATTTGTCTTCATCACCCGCACTAGGAGGTAGATTAGAAGCAACTAGCCATATTTCTTTTGCTCACGGTGAAGAAGAGGTAGGACCTAATCGTTTCAATTCAATGTAAGGTCGATGAAACCCAGTTCAACTAAAGTCTCTTCCCCTGCAATCAGAATTATATCAGATATATATACCCAATAAATCTCATATCCCCTAACCCTAAAATCCACAATTCAGGTAAACAAGGGAATCACAATCATTACTAGGAATCGAAGGTAGCCTTCTTCCTCGTCGCAACAATGATGCAGCCCAAAACCCTGATCTGTGCTTGATGGAGGGTGTCACAGCCATCCAACTCATCACCTCACAGTCAATCGACAGAATTTCACACTACACCCGAAATCAATCGACCAACACAAACAACATACCTAAAAGAGGAGACAAATTCGAGTTTTTACCTCCCTTAGGACTCCATCGGCAAATACCACAAACCTAGAAGACTCCACCGGCAGCCCAACCCTTCTCCTATCCCCTGTTCGCCGGCCAAAGATCCTGCCCAATTTCACAGATCGTTCAACCAAGGAAAATCCACAGAAATTCCGAACATCTCGTCCAAGATCAAAGAAAACAACACCTACTCACCCGACTCCAACGGCGATCCTTGAACTCACAAGACGAAGGATCTGAATTGGCGTCGGCGCTGTCCATCGGCCAGCGGAGGTCCAGCCCTAACAATCGAGATCGGAGAGATCAAGAAGAAGAGACGGTGAACTGGCTCACGAACCAGAGATCAGTGGTTGCGCACGATCGGGGAAACACAACAAGAAGACGCAGATCTTGCCGATCTGAGCTTGCTGCGGCTAGGATCGACGGAGGGTGGCACTGAAAGGGAATACACAGCAGTCAAAGTGGCCGACGACAGTGGAGCTCTACCACCTAATAGCTCAAGAAGATGAGAGAATGATTTAAGCCACCCAGAGTTATTAGCTTATAGTTGGATTAGGATGTCGGGATCTTCTACCAGATCCTGCTGGAAGACGTTGGATTGAGACAGGAGTTTAGGAATGACTCCGTATAAGTGTTTAGGAGATGAAGATCGATAAGCAGATATTGCAAGTCAGATATTGGAGTAAGAAGCCTCCGAATGTTGGACAAAAGGAGCAAGATCGGAGTCAGAGGCCTTGGGGCTACTTTCCGATTATAGAAGACCAATCGCAGATCATCAGAATGTTCTTGTGGATATCAGCAAAATCAGAACAAAGACTCCGAAGGGATTGTGGCGTGCAGTGCAGATCACGAAGACACGCGAAGTCAGATTATCTGTTGGGGCAGTTCAGCTATTGCTATTGTGAGCAACCAATACACTGGAGGAGGTGTACTTTGAAGACTCAGTTGAAGACTACCAATGGTGTTCCGGGAGGATGATGCACCGTCTCGACAGCAGAGATCAGCACAGAAGACTTGGTTATCTTATCAGCATCGACCTACTACCTCAGGCGTGGTTGAAGTTCCGTGATACTCCCCTTCAGCAGAGATCAGCACAGAAGCAGCATCAGCAGAAGACATCTTAGAAGATTCAGCAGACAACAACAGTTAATCCTCTGTTTTGCTTAGTACAGAGGAGAGAGTATACGACGATGGTCGTATTTATTCAGTATTCTACAGTTTCAGCTCGTAGGATTAAGGGATGGATCAGATGATCTAGGGAAAAATCCCCGAGGCATTCGTCGCAGAAATGCGACTGCTTTGTCGCGGACTGTTGAATCCGATCTTTTCTCTTCGGAGAAAGGCCGAGACCTGTGTGGAGCCTTTTGGATCGGATCAACAGATATCTGATCGTTCAGGGTATTACTCTAGTTTTACCCTTTTAGGTTAATATGTTGAGAGATGCTTGTAGTTACAGGTATCTGTATCTAGAACATTCTCAGTTGGATTAGAAGGGTCCTTTACATCGACTTGTGGGTCGATGGTATTTCTACCGTCAGGTGAGATGAGGATCAACAATTAAGAAGTCAAGGGATATCCTTAGGCTTTGATATACATACTTTTACTGTAGACATATCCTTACGGATGGTCAAGTTGTTGAGATTATGGTATGATATGTATCTCGGATGTGCGTATAATCCGAGAGCCTACGGATGTAGTCGGATGAACTCCTAGCCTTGCCGTTGCTTGGGCAAGTGGAGTAGGCGATCGAAATGATTGCGGAAATAGTTCCGATATCAAAGATCCTATACCGGGTGATAATTTGACTGGTATCAGTGTTGTTAAACACTATAAAAGAACTGGAAGAACGTGAGTTGCGATTATAGGAGAGGTTGGAAGGGATATTTATTTATCCCAAAGATTCCTCCTCTGAGAAGATCCTAACTCTTTGTTGAAAGAGAAATGAACCTTTGAAAGTATGCATCGATTATCGATGATGAAATACAGTAGTTATTGTGATGAATATCTTTTGTTATGGATAAATGATCTGTTTAGATCAGTAAAGGACACCTGTGTATACTCTAAGGTTGATTTGCGACTAGAATGCTGATATTGTAGTGACATGATGTCATATGATTATCATTGTCGATGTGATGATTAATATATATCATCAGCTTAGAGTAAAGGGGATGCAGGTGTGTATATACGCCAATTTCATACTTGGTATGAATTGTATGAGTTTTGATTAAGTTGTTAGACTAATTAACGATTTAGTCACCACTGGATTTGAGAATCGTGTATCCTGAACACGATTGGATCCTTTTGGGGTTGTTGGAGTTGCGTAACTTGGCCACTGTTGACTGTGGTAGATGGAGTTGCGCACTCGACCACCGTAGTTGGTGGACTTCCTTGTATGGTTTGGTTAATTCTGTAGAAGTGGATAGAATGTTTGACATTACTATACCACAGCCTTGTTTGACAAAGGATGATGGAAATCATTTAGTCGGAAGCTGGTGAAACCAGTTACAAGACCTAGACGGCGGTTAACTTTTACACGGGTATTAGTTAATCCTTCCGGAGTGGATAAAAGGATGATGTACGCAGATGCGTCGTTTTAGGGATCAGAACGATTTCGATACAGTTGAATGAGACATATCTTATGCCTACGTCAGTTAAGAAACTACGAGATAGTCTGTCATATACATGACGTGACTTTAGTAGTTATTATCTAGATTTGTAATTGTATGGAGCAGGAATGCTCATGGGATTTTGACTAGCTACTGGGTAGCTACTATAGAGTTCCTGGAACGCGAACGGTTGCAACAAGTGAGATTAGTCGCTTTAGTCTTCCATGCACTTACGGAGTGCGGTGGAGAGGATTTTGGACGGTAGATGAACTTCTCTTGTGAGAAGATGATTTTCCATCTCTAATAGGGATAGGTGTTCTGGACACGCATCCAGTGTTTAAGGAAGAGTTGCTACAGAAAGCACATCATTCGAGATGGGTTATATACCTTGGTGGTACTCAGATGTATTGAGATTGGAAACGTTTATACTGGTGGAATGGTGTAAAGAGAGTTATAGCAGATTTTGCTGCTCGATGTTTAGTATGCCAATAGGTGAAGGTTGAACATCAGAAACTCGCTAGATTGCTCTAGAAAATTCCGATTCCGGAATGGAAGTGGGAGTATATCACGATTGATTGCGTTACGGGATTGCCTAGAACCCGTAAAGGACGTGATGCAATTTGGGTGATTGTGGATCAACTGACCAAATCACCTCATTTCCTTCCTAACTCGTGGGTCGTACTCGTTGGACCATACGACAGGGTTGTATTATCGAAAGATTATCAGATTGCGTGGGGTACTTTTAAGTACCATATCGGATAGAGATTCGCGATTTATCTCGCGATTTTGACAGAGTCTGCACCAGACTATGGGCACAGAGCTTTGGCTTAGTGCAACATGTCATCCGCGGACTGATGAACTGTCTGAGAGTACCATTCAGACTCTGGAGGATCTATTAAGATCTTGTGTCATGGATTTCAGAGGCAGTTAGGAGGACCACGTTCATTCAGTGGAATCTGACTATAATGACAGAAGAGTTACGTACACCGGGGACGGAGACCATCCGACTCGTAAAGGTTGGATGACGGCATCATACCGATAAGGAGACTATGTGGGAGCTGGAAGATACTATCCGGGCTCGATAGTCTCATCTGTTAACTTGAGGAAGGTATGTGGTCCTTTCGGAAACTTGCTTGAAGTAATTTTTGCATGTTAGTACGAAATTTGGGGACCAAATTTTTATAAGTGGGGGAGAATGTAAGATACCGAAAAAAAATCTTGTTAATTAAGAAATTAGCTTGTGGAATTTTTCAGGAGTTTTTAGAAATTTTTCAGGATTTAAAATGAGTTTAAATCCTAGTCTAGGGGTTAATTGGGTTTATTAATCTAACCCTAAGATTAATAGGTTAATAGGTGTCGGGTTAATCTCGAACGCGATCCGCGAATCCACAAACCCCTTTCCCCTTCTATTCGTCCGTTATCTGCGGTTTCTCCTTCGATTTAATCCCACTCGCGACACCTCCTCTTCATCTTCTCGCCGTGACTCTTCCTCCCCTTCATATTTCCAGCGCCGATCTCTCCTTCGATCGCAGTCTCCCTTCCACTACCGCCGGCGTCAATCGAGCATTCTCCAGGAGCTCATTGCCGATGCCCATGGTCTGCCTCCCAGTCGCTGCACGCCCAGCCGCCAGCCGCGCCGCCAGCGCCGCCACGCGCCGTCGCCGAATTTGGTCACCGCTCGCGTGCCACTTTGATCACTGTATTCCCTTTCAGTGCCACCCTCCGTCGATCCTAGCCGCAGCAAGCTCAGATCGGCAAGATCTGCGTCTTCTTGTTGTGTTTCCCCGATCGTGCGCAACCACTGATCTCTGGTTCGTGAGCCAGTTCACCGTCTCTTCTTCTTGATCTCTCCGATCTCGATTGTTAGGGCTGGACCTCCGATGGACAGCGCCGACGCCAATTCAGATCCTTCGTCTTGTGAGTTCAAGGATCGCCGTTGGAGTCGGGTGAGTAGGTGTTGTTTTCTTTGATCTTGGACGAGATGTTCGGAATTTCTGTGGATTTTCCTTGGTTGAACGATCTGTGAAATTGGGCAGGATCTTTGGCCGACGAACAGGGGATAGGAGAAGGGTTGGGCTGCCGGTGGAGTCTTCTAGGTTTGTGGTATTTGCCGATGGAGTCCTAAGGGAGGTAAAAACTCGAATTTGTCTCCTCTTTTAGGTATGTTGTTTGTGTTGGTCGATTGATTTCGGGTGTAGTGTGAAATTCGATTATTTACGTGAGGTGATGAGTTGGATGGCTGTGACACCCTCCATCAAGCACAGATCAGGGTTTTGGGCTGCATCATTGTTGCGACGAGGAAGAAGGCTACCTTCGATTCCTAGTAATGATTGTGATTCCCTTGTTTACCTGAATTGTGGATTTTAGGGTTAGGGGATATGAGATTTATTGGGTATATATATCTGATATAATTCTGATTGCAGGGGAAGAGACTTTAGTTGAACTGGGTTTCATCGACCTTACATTGAATTGAAACGATTAGGTCCTACCTCTTCTTCACCGTGAGCAAAAGAAATATGGCTAGTTGCTTCTAATCTACCTCCTAGTGCGGGTGATGAAGACAAATGTGGGTAAGCTTGTCATTTTCTATTTGGATTGAGCTATTTAGCAACTGTAACTAAGTTAGGTGAGTTTGAAGCTACGTTATGAAGTTGATGTTATACCTACAGTTTGATTACACTGCCATTTGTTTATGTATGTTATATTTACAGGACCTGGATTTGAGATAGAGACGTGAATGAGAAGACCCTTGATACGAGCTTCTCAACAGGTGGGTAATTTCCTACCTGGTCCGGGTAGTTGTTTTTCATTCAGATTTAGTCATTGATATGAGCATGTTAGGTGTTCATATTACCTTGATCATGTTCTTTTTATCGTATGCTTGATCTTCTACCATCGGCTATTAACTCCATTGTTGATATCATGTTTATTTTATCATGATTAGGAGTATATATATAGGTGATGTAAGTAACTTAGAATTTGTTTAAGTTAAGTGCAAGTAGTAAAGTCCGGATGACAACCTGATTGTACATTGGGCAAAAAGGTCATCCGTAGGTAAATAATGTCTTTAACCTAGGGTTAGTTCTAGTACCCTTAGGTTGTATGTTACCACCGAACATGTGTTGTGTAAATGGTCAGAGGAATGATACTTAGGGTATCGCTACGGACCGGTGGTCTTAGCTTATTATAATCAGATGAGTACGACTCTCTACAGGATAGAGAGTGTGTCCCTCAGTCGAGTCCGACTCTCTTCAGGATGGAGAGTGCATCGATTAGATTGGTATGACTCTCTACAGGATAGAGAGTATCATGATCAGTTGAGTACGACTCTCTGCAGGATAGAGAGTGCGTTGATCTGGCTAGTATGATTCTCTGTAGAATAGAGAGTCTATGGTGGATGTCTGTATGTGAGACATTGCATTCATGCATTTACATGCACGCTGGCGACGAGGTCTCCCTTGTGGTTGAGAGGGTCGCCAGTCATCCTGCCTCCACGGTTACTCATAGGAGGAGTAACCTGCAGGTGAGGGCGAGCATTGAGGTGCCGCACTCTACCACTATAGACGGTGGTAGTTGGATTTGCGTCGTCGTAGTCCTGCGTGTGTGGTACTCGACCACTCATGGGTAGTAGTGTCGGAGTGACCAAGCAGGACCCCATCGTAGCTTGCTCTTTACGCTTATATGCTACTCGATCATACGCCCACTCGCCACTCGAGAGTAGTGGTTGGTGTTGAGTTGGGACAGTTTGTCATGCTCGAGCCACCGAGGCCACACCGGGTCGTGGTAGCTTTAGGGTGAGCCGACATGACCATGCATACGCATAGCCAGTATCGATGGCGCTTGCATATTACCATATATATATACATATATGCATGTATATATATATATATATATGGATGGTAGAAATTAATATATATATGGATAAATTATATATATAAATGATTATTCAGATGTTGCATTTGTTTGTACTATGCTTCTTTGCATTTAGGTGGACATCATATTCATGCATGTTTCTCGCATATATGTTATCTGATTGTGTCGAGATATTGATATGTGTTGGATAGACCATAGATACCTTGACGTAGCTAGAGTATATTTTGAGTTGATCTACTATTCTTGTTATATATATATATATGTTGGATATATGTTCAAAGTTGGATCGAGTAGCGTACTTGAACTTGAGTATGTCCGCATTTTATGTTGTTCATTCGCTTAGACTCAGATATGCTTGTATTTATATACTTGTCGATATACCGTTGTACATCTAGATTATGTTGTCGAAATACATGTGATATTACATATATACATATTTTCTATTACCTGCTGAGTTTTACTCACCACCCCCGCGGACCCTGGGTTTTCTGTCGCCCAGGTAACAGGTAGCCGACTTCGTGATGGACTTGGAGCACCGCTGGCTGGCATCATCTCATCTCAACTCCGAGAGTCCGGATTTTTGGTGTTATCATTTGTATTCCGTTATGGATTTGTGTTATGTGATGTACGCACATGTTGGTGCGGGTTTTGACGAGGCTTCTTTATGTTCTGGTGTTAGTCCTACCGGTATGCACTCTGTGGGATTGTATTGTTGTCGTGTTGTTTCCGCTGTGTCTTGTGTAGTTTTTATTTTTATACATATATATTGTTGTTATTGTGGGCCTACGGGCCTTGTATTAACCCGAAATATTGCCACGTACAGGGGAGGTGCCGTCCGTTTGATTTTCGGTTCGGCATGCTCTCGGGGCGTGACATGGAGCACCGCCGGCTGACATCGTCTCATCTCACCTCCGAGGCTCCCATGTCTATTTTGGATTTTCCGTATGTCTTGTTTTGCATTCGGAGTTTTCGTGATGTTATGTATTATGTGATGTACGCACATGTTGGTGTGGGTTTTGTCGAGGTTTTCTTTATGTTATGGTGTTAGTCATACCGGTATGCATGTGTGACATTGTATTGTTGTTGTATCTTTTCCGCTGTGTATTTGTCGTAGTAGTTTTGTTATGTTGTTGTGGTTTGATTATATTGTTATATATATTGTTGTTATTGTGGCCCTACGGGCCTTGTATTAACCCAAAATGTTGCCACGTACAGGGGAGGTGCCGTCCGTTTGATTTTCGACTCGGTATGCTCTCGGGGCGTGACAAATTTAGTGGTATCAGAGCCCAAGGTTCTGCGATGCCATACAATGTTGTTTTTGTATCGAGTCTTGGATTCTCGGGAGTCGATTTATTCGGTTTTGGTTTTTGAGATGAGATGGACAGCGGCCTGAGTTCCAAGCAGTACGAGGTAAGAATTCCTGAAAAACTTATGGTTTAGTAGATATTTATCTAAACTTGAACAGTAGGTGTATACAATAGAGTTATGACACCTGTGCAGACTAGTATTAAGGGTCGTCCACCGAGGCGACCAATCGGAGTGACCTTTAGGGTTTATACTCTCGGTTATGTGGGCTATGCACTTAAATGCTTATACCAGGGAATAACCTGTAGTATGTTGGTGATTATTAAATGGTAGTGGTATGAGTTGACCACAGGAACTACTGTTAGTCTGTGAGTCTTGAACGTGTCGAGAGGTGATTTACCTTTGAGAGTAATCTGAGTCGGAAAATAGGGCCAAGTCGTCACATTTATTATGGAAATCGGAGACTACAGTCTTAGAGATTTCCACTAACTGTGCTAGTCGGATCATTACCTGTGGGTAATGAACAGACTTATAGACTATTGTTGATGCAGATAGCGGAAGGCTAGGTTACGGTGTTTCATAGGGATTTTATCCCTGAGTTGTTCGTACTGAGTTGTATAACTTTGAGAGTACTTTTGAGTACTTAACTCATGTTATATCGAGAAAGAAGAGTTGTTTGCATACCATTATCGGGATCAAGCCGGTATTTGGTGATAAATACAGAAAATAATCTTCGGGATATAATATATCACTTGATCATGGTTTAGTGATGTTGAAAGAGAATATTTCCCCGTGTCACTTTTAGTGACGCATTGTAAGAAATTCTTGAGCTTCAAGAAAGGGTGATCGGTCAGTAATAGTGTATTGTGTAGAGTCGTGAGACTTGCAGAGGTTACGACCACCTAATAGCTCAAGGAGATGAATGGATGATTTAAGCCCCCAGAGTTATTGGCTTATAGTTGGATGAGGATACTGGGATCGTCTACCCGATCCTGCCGGAAGACGTTGGATTGAGACAGAAGTTTAAAAATGACTCCGTACAAGAGTTTAAGAGTTGGAGACCGGTAAGCAAATATTGTAGGTCAACTTAATAGAGTCAGAAGTCTCCGATTGTTGGATAAAGGAGCAAGATCGAAGTTATAGACTTTGAACTATTTTTTGATTATAGAAGACCAACTGCAGATCATCAAGATGTTCTCGTGGATATCAGCACAATCAAAACAAAGACTTCGAAGGGATTATGTGCATGCAGTGCAGATCACGAAGACACACGAAGCCAGATTATCCGTTGGTGTTAAATACTGGAAAATTTAAATAGTAAATTAAATGGCCAAATAATTGAGGAAATAATCCTGGAAATTTTTCGGGATTTTTAGGAATTTTTCCGGAATTTTTCTGGATTTAAACGGACTCTGTACGAGATTTTTACGGGGATAAAATAGATAGGCTTTATTTAAGGGTTATTATCCTAAACCGGAAACCCTAATATCTATTTTTCTATTTCCCTTTTTCTTTTCCCCGCCGCTAATCCCTTCGGCAGTTCCTCGCGCGAGCCCTCTCCATCGCCGGCGACGCCGCTTCTCCGCCCGACGGCCGCGCTGCGTCTCTTCTTCGCCGGCGGCGACCTTCTCTTCGCGTCTACCGCCAGCAGCCCGACGCCGGTGACGGCTTCTTCTCCGCCCGAGCTCGAGCCTTCTTCCCCCGCGGCCGAAACCGCCGCAGCCCCGCGCCCTCTTCTTCGCCGGCGAGCCCTTCTTCCTCGCGACAGCCCGACGTCGCCGCGCCCGACGCTGCCCGACGCGAGCGCCGCCGCCCCGACGCGTCTGTCTTTCGCCGTGAAGCCCTCTTTCTTTCCTCCGCGCCGTCTGTACCGCTGTGTCTTGCGGTCGGCCATCCCTCCGACAATGTGGCGCCACCTTCCGGGCCCAAGCCGCTACTCTGCGTGTCGCAGAACACGAGTCCCTGCGGCCATTGTCCTTTTGTATGCACCGCAACCGCTTGCCTTCAGCCATGAGCTCCTTGGTGTCGCAGGTGAGAGTGGAGTTTTCGGTAAGTACTTAGTTTTTCGGCTAGTTGATTTGAGAGGGGCTGTGAGTGTTCTATTTGGGGGCGTCGTGCTGTTAAGGTTGGAGGTGATTGTGCAAGGTTGGCTGTGAATAATGTTTGGGCCACTGTAAATTGACTTGGAGATCTAATTTGGGAAAGGAATGGCTGTGGATGGAATTTCTAGGCGTGAGCTTGATTGGTCGATTTGGGTTGATTCGAGTTATTCGGGTGTTGATCGATTGATCGTTATGGTATTTGGAGGATATGAGATTTGGGTTTAATTGGGATATAAAGGAAATCGATTTATTTATTCGATTTGTCATTGAATTGTATATTTTGTGCTTGACTATAATTATGCTATATGTAGTTTGATCACGCGGAGTCCCGATCGTGACGATTGATTCTTCTTGCGGATATATATATTCGGTATTTTGACTTAACGTTTAGATTAAGTCAAATTGATATGCTAGTTAGGATAGCTTACAATAATTTTTCATGTTTATATGCCTAGTATGCTTTTGGTGCCTACTAGATACATGCATGTGTTAGGATATGATTATATTTACCTGTTTGATATGGATCATAGTACATGGATTAGGGATATGTATATATATTGGTTGTACATATCATTTGGATAGATATTATGAGTAGGATTTACATGCTTTAGTATCATGCACCATTTTCGCATGATTTCATGCTAGCTGGACGGGGTTCCATTATTGTTGAGCCCGCAGCTAGTTACATGGCCTGCACACACTGCCACTCATGGGTTAGTGGTACATCGTCGGAGGTGTGTGTGCGTTGCTCTGTCGAGCTCATTGGTAGCTCATGAGGTAGCGAGCGTGGTAGCGGCGGATCCCTCCTCTGGCCTATGACACCAGGAGATGAGAGCTTAGCTCCCCCACTATGTTTGGGGCAGGAGGATAGGTGTACTCCGACAGCATCCTGTCCACTCGGTCACTCAGGAGCAGTGATGGCAGAGTGCACAGTTGTCATAGCCCTACCCACTCGGCTTCACCATTGTGTGTGAGGCGGCTGACTGGCGTCAGGGGTGACCATGTCATTGGCACGGCATGCACTTTGCATAGATTGCATTTGTACTGTGTTTGCTGCATTTTTATTGATGCCTTGGATGTGCATATGATTGTCATGCATACAGGATACATGCTTATATATGATCAGGACTTTATTACTTCTAGTCAGGCACATGCTCCTATATCAGGGTAGGAGATTCAGGTAAGTACAGTCATTTTGTATTTCTTGCTTGCATACCCTATTTATGTGAGACTGTACTGGCATGTTATTTTTATTGTTAGCTATACCTGATTTTGCATATCTACTATACCCGCAGAGTTCTTTGAACTCACCCCGTTTTATATCTATTTCGGGATGAAAATTTATCGGAGAGTGCGATTCTTTCGTAAAGTTTTGATTTGGATATTTGCTTTACGGTATTTGGATATTTTGGTTAGAGGACATGTATAGGTTTGGAGATTGACTTTGTATTTGGTTTTGGTGTCCTTATGGACCTTATTTGGATTTTGGTTTGGTTGGATTTTGTTGAGTATTCCTGCCCAGATGGCAGAAGGGGTAAGTCTATTTATTTTAGACTGTTTGTCATTTATTTTGGATGATGGCCTGAGGCCAAATTATATAACTGCGTGTGAGTTTGGATTCCGGTCGTGTTGACCGATGTATAGTGGCCGTGTAGGCCTTTGTATGTAAATTGGGATTGTCACCCGTACAGGGGAGATGCTGCCGGATTTTTGTCTGGTGGGGTCTCCTTCGGGGCGTGACAATTTATTTGGTATCAGAGCGCCTAGGTTTTCGAGTTCCTAGGGGTTTTTGGATTTTTCGGAGTTCGCCATGTATTGGCAGGTTTTGCGAGGTAATTTGGAAATTTTGGATTGGTATGGATTTCCGATGATTTTTATGTTTCGGAAATTCGAGGATTTTTGACGAGATCAATATGGGGTTTTGGCGCTCTTGGACCTCTCTGCGGTGAAATAGGTATGATGATAAATTTGATATATTTTTATTCATGGTAATATCTCTGTATTCATTTAACAGATATGAGGACGAGGTGGGCGTATTTAGCCAGGCAGACGTGGTGTGGGGGCACGTCAGAGGACCCAGATCTTTGGCGTGACATGCGAGAGATCTACCGAGGTGAGCATATTGATCGTGATTCCACAGTGGTGTCGCGGAGTAGTGGATCCTCAGTCCTCGGCGGATCCTCCTCCCGAGATACCCCCTGCTGGGGCATCCGATGTACCAATGGAGATCCTGCTACACATCGTAAACCCCGCCGAGGACCTTCTACTACGACGCAGGCCCATCGAGCTGAGCCGGCTCACTCGATATCCCCTACTTATCCTATTGATGTAGGCGAGCTCGGATTCCGTGATTAGCAAAGTCGATGAAAGCCGGTTCATGTATTCGGTGGAGAGACTCGATCGAGTGTAGCTCGATCTTGGATCGACGATGGAGCGTACCTTTTACTATATGGTCTGCTCTGAGTGGGAGAAGGCAGAGTTAGCGGCCTTCCATTTACGAGGTGAGGCCGAGATCTGCGGTGGATATCTGGCTCGATTATTGGCGGCGAGTTACTGGCGAGATTTAGAGAGGCTTTTGAGAGTCAGTATTTCCCGCGGGCATATCAGATGATGAGACGTCAGGATTTTCTGAGTCTAAGACAGAATAATCGCTCAGTGATGGAGTATAATACAGAATTTAATCGGTTAGCCAGGTTTTGCCCAGAGTTAGTTGCTGAGGATAGGTCACGGATGATGCAGTTTGTACAGGGACTGGATGGGCATCTACAGGTCAGGATGGCAGGATTTGGTAGTTCTTCCTACCGAGAGGCGTTGGATAGAGCTTTGTTGATCGAGTCGGCTCAACAGAGGGTTAATACAGACAGGAAGAGGAAACAGACTGAAAGATCTACAGGTCAGACCCATCAGCCACAGACTACTGGACATCAGCAGAGTGGTCGCAGTCAACTGGGTCAGAGTCATTCTGGGGCATCTAGCCGGCCTCAGAAATCAGGACGATCTTCAGCTGGGCCCTCACGGTATTTTCAGCAGAGCCGGAGACCGCCCATTGGCGACACCTATTGTATTCGTTGTGGATCGAAAGAGCATATCATCTCAGCCTGCACCTTGGGACAGCCAGTTTGCTATTATTGCAAGCTGCCTGGACACATGAGCCGAGATTGTTCGTTGAAGGCTCAGCATGTGGCTTCCGGGGTTTCTATTCAGGGAGGACCGCGGTCGATGCAGGACTCGAGAGAGGCGAGCGGACCGCACCTTAACGCCGCGGAGGCAGCTCCCCTTCGAGTCGCCATGGTATTCATGGATGAGTACACAGGCGCACGGTGTCACGAGGGTTGCCAGATGCGTGATCGATAGCCCCAGCACCGTACTTATTCGCGGATCGCCTCTGATGTCGCGCCTTCCACTAGTTCAGATCACCACGCAATCCCGATCCCACTGTACCACCTTCCTATCACCGCCGCCGTCAGATTCGCCTCAGGCTCAGGCACAACCACCTTTGGCAGTGATACCACCTCCACCGCCACCGGAGACTGGGCGGATTCATGCGATTACCAGAGAGGATGCGCAGCGAGCCAACGAATCCGTATTTCGCGGTACGGTTTCACTTTATGCATTTTCAGCTATTATGCTAGTTGATACTGGTAGTTCGCATTCGTTTATTTCTCGTACTTTTATGAGAGAGATTGGTAGATTACCGGCTAGTAGATCACAGAGATTAGTCGTCTCCCTACCATCTGGCAATACATTGGATGTTACCCAGGAGGTCCGAGGTTGTCCTTTAGATTTTGGTAACATCATTCTTACGGTAGATTTATTGGTACTGGATATGGTCGAGTTCGATATTATTCTTGGCATGGATTGGCTGTCAGCATATCATGCCACAGTGGATTGTCAGACGAGGGTGGTCACATTTCGACCTCCGAACCAACCCTCGTGGGATTTCACTGGCATCCGGGACGACGGTATAGCGACCATATCTGCGATTCAGGCTCAGAAGCTTTTATTGCACGGTTGCCAGGGTTTTCTATTATCTATGATCAATGTAGAAGACAGTAGTGACTCTCAGATCGCGGACATCCCTATTGTCGAGTATTCAGATGTCTTTCCAGAGGAGTTACCGGGTCTGCCTCCCAGAAGGCAAGTGGAGTTCATGATTGAGTTAATACCTGGGACGGCGCCGGCATCGAAAGCTCCTTATCGTATGGCCCCGAGAGAGTTGGATGAGTTAAAGGTTCAGCTCCAGGAACTTTTGGACAGAGGTTTTATTCGCCCTAGTGCATCACCCTGGGGTTCTCCGGTTCTCTTTGTGAAGAAGAAAGATGGTTCGATGAGGCGTATGCATCGACTACGTGGTTGAACGCCGTCACTATCAAGAATAAATATCCCCTGCCACGTATTGAGGACTTGTTTGATCAGCTCAGAGGTACATCAGTCTATTCTAAGATTGATCTGCGGTCCGGATATCATCAATTAAGGGTTAGAGATTCTGACATTCAGAAGACAGCGTTCCGTACCAGATATGGACATTATGAGTTTTTGGTAATGCCATTTGGGCTTACCAATGCTCCAGCGGTATTCATGGATTTGATGAACCGCGAATTTATGGATTTTCTAGATCGGTTCGTCATTGTTTTTATCGATGACATTCTGGTTTATTCTCGTTCCGAGGAGGAACACGCGCAGCATCTTCGTCTTGTTCTCGATAGGCTCCGACAGAAGCGGCTATATGCGAAGTTCAATAAATGCGGCGTTTGGTTACACTCGATCGGTTTTAGGACATGTGGTTTGGTAGAGGTATTTGATTGACCCCAAGATCGAGGTGTCACGATTGGGGCGGCGAAATCGATTCAGAGAGGTTCGCGATTTCCTAGGCTTGGCGGATATTACAGACGGTTCGTTGAGGTTTCTCGAGCATTTCTATACCATTGACCGCCTTACCGGGAAGGGCGTGAAGTTCACGTGACGAGGCGTGCGAGACTAGTTTCGAGAGTTGAAGAGGAGATTGGTGTCACCGTGCAGTATTACCATCGAGGGCGATGGTTTCGTTCTTTATACTCTGAATCGTCTCTACGAGGTTTAGGCGCGATAATGATGCACGGCGCAGGTAGTCTCCTATGCTTCTCGGCGTTGAAGGATCATGAGAAAAACTACCCGATTCACGATTTAGAGTTTGCGCTATTATCTATGCCTTGAAGATTTGGAGGCATCATTTATATGGTATTACGTTTGAGATTCTTCGATCATAAGAGTCTCAAATATCTGCATTTACAGAAGAACTCAATCTTCGGCAGAGAGATGGATGGAGTTCTGAAGGATTATGATTGTACCATCGCTACCACCAGGAAAGCCAATGTGGTTCTTGGCGCATTTAGCCGGAAGTCAGGGACTTTGGCTTCCTTCCGAGTTTTGGTCACGGATTTGATTCAGGGTTTCTCTGAGTTGAGCTTAGAGGAGCAGGGACCGACAGAGCAGGGCGTTCTAGTTACCATGGTTGCTCAGTCGTCTATCCGGACGAGAGTCCGGGAGGCTCAGGCCAGTGATCAGCATTTACAGTTCATTGGTAGTCAGATCACTTCGGGACAGCAGACTGAGTTCACCCTAGATGATGAGGGTATTATATATTTCAGAGGTAGATTATGTGTACCTCAGCCTCACCCGGTTATGGAGGAGTTACTACAGGAGGCACATCGCTCTCGATTTGCGATCCACCCAGGCGGAACCCGTATGTATCGAGATTTAAAGCGCGTTGTATTGGTGGAACGGTATGAAGAAAGACATCGCGGATTTTGTAGCTAGATGTCTGATTTGTCAGCAGGTCAAGGCTGAGCACCAGAGACCAGCTGGATTACTTCAGAGGATTCCTATTCCTGAGTGGAAGTGGGATCATATTACTATGGATTTTGTGATGGGTTTGCCTAGGACACGTCAAGGCCATGACGCGATTTGGGTAGTCGTAGACCGACTAACCAAATCACAAGACTTCTTATCGATTCGGAAGACCGACTCTGGATCGATTGGCGAGCTATATTGTCGGGAGATCATCGATTGCATGGTGTTCCTTTGAGCATTATATCGAGATAGAGATCCCGGTTCACTTCTAGGTTCGCGAGTCTGCGGCAGCTTTAGGCACACGGCCGGTTTAATCTTGCATTCCATCCGCGACAGATGGGCGATCCAGCGGACCATTCAGACACTAGAGGATTTGCTGAGATCTTGTGTTATAGATTTTGGGGGCAACTGGGAGGATCACTTGCCGTTAGTAGAATTCGCCTATAATAACAGTTATCATTCGGCTATTCAAATGGCCCGTATGAGGCATTGTATGGTGGCGATGTCGACACCCACCCTCCGGGAGGAGGTTGGGAGGCCGATTGCTAGGACCCAGAGCTCGGTATGAGGCGAGTTGGTCCGTACTATCGACGTAGGATGACAGAGGAGATCGCCGGAAGAGTTATGCGGATCGTGACGGAGACCTTTGGAGTTCTCTGTTGGTGATCATGTATTCTTGCGAGTTTCACCCACGAAAGGGGTGAAAAGGTTTGGACTCCGTGGTAAGCTTGCTCCTAGATATATCGGTCCGTTTGAGATTTTAGAGAGGATCGGAGCAGTTGCTTATCGTCTAGCGCTACCCCCATCTTTGACGGGTATACATGATGTATTCCATGTGTCTATCTTTGAGGAAGTATGTGCCAGATTCTACACATATTCTATCAGATTTATCGGGTTCCATTCAACCTGATGCTACTTACGCAGAGGTTCCGGTGCGGATTTTGGATTTCAAGGAACGACAGTTGCGGAACAAGGTTGTGCGACTTGTCAAGGTCGGGTGGAGTCACCACACCGACGAGGAGGCTACTTGGGAGCTCGAGGAAAAGATCAGAGCTCAATACCCCCACTTGTTTACTTAAGGTACGTGAGGTGTATTTTCAGTACTTATGGTATTTCTTACTCGTTATGCATTTGAGTAGGAAATTTGGGGACCAAATTTTTTATTAGTGGGGGAGAATGTTAAATACTGGAAAATTTAAATAGTAAATTAAATGGCCAAATAATTGAGGAAATAATCCTGGAAATTTTTCGGGATTTTTAGGAATTTTTCCGGAATTTTTCTGGATTTAAACGGACTCTGTACGAGATTTTTACGGGGATAAAATAGATAGGCTTTATTTAAGGGTTATTATCCTAAACCGGAAACCCTAATATCTATTTTTCTATTTCCCTTTTTCTTTTCCCCGCCGCTAATCCCTTCGGCAGTTCCTCGCGCGAGCCCTCTCCATCGCCGGCGACCTTCTCTCTACGCCAAGCTGCGTCTCTTCTTCGGCGGTGACCTTCTCTTCTCGGCTTACCGCCCGGCCGACGGTGGCGCTTCTTCTCCGCCGAGCTCGAGCCTTCTTCCCCGCGGCCAAACCGCCGCAGCGCGCTCTTCTTCGTGGCGAGCCCTTCTTCCTCGCGGCGATGCCGTCGCCGCCGCTACGCCCGGCGCCCGACGCGAAAGCCGCCGCCGCGACGCTCTGTCTTCTTCGCCTGGCCCTCTTTTCTTTCCTCCACCGCGCCGTCTGCACCGTTGTGTCTTGGCCATCCCTCTCTCCGTGGCGCCACCTTCCGGGGCCCAAGCCGCTACTATTCGTGTCGCACACGAGTCCTAGTCGTCCTTTTGTAGCACCAGAACGCTTGCCTTCGCCGAGCTCCTCGTGTCGCAGTGAGAGTGGAGTTTTCAGTAAGTACTTAGTTTTTCGGCTAGGTGATTTGAGAGGGGAGTGTTCTATTTAGGTCGTCTTTTTAAGGTTGGAGGTGATTGTGCAAGGTTGGCTGTGAATAATGTTTGGGCCACTGTAAATTGACTTGGAGATCTAATTTGGGAAAGGAATGGCTGTGGATGGAATTTCTAGGGCGGGTGAGCTTGATTGGTCGATTTGGGTTGATTCCAGAGTTATTCGGGTGTTGATCGATTGATCGTTATGGTATTTGGAGGATATGAGATTTGGGTTTAATTGGGATATAAAGGAAATCGATTTATTTATTCGATTTGTCATTGAATTGTATATTTTGTGCTTGACTATAATTATGCTATATGCAGGTTTCGGTCACGAGGCAGGTCCCCAGTCGTGACGATTCGGTTCTTCTTGCGGATATATATTCAGGCGGGTATTTTGACTTAACGTTTAGATTAAGTCAAATTGATATGCTAGTTAGGATAGCTTACAATAATTTTTCATGTTTATATGCCTAGTATGCTTTTGGTGCCTACTAGATACATGCATGTGTTAGGATATGATTATATTTACCTGTTTGATATGGATCATAGTACATGGATTAGGGATATGTATATATATTGGTTGTACATATCATTTGGATAGATATTATGAGTAGGATTTACATGCTTTAGTATCATGCACCATTTTCGCATGATTGCATGCTAGCTGGACGGGGTTCCATTATTGTTGAGCCCGCAGCTAGTTACATGGCCTGCACACACTGCCACTCATGGGTTAGTGGTACATCAGGAGGGTGTGTGCAGTTGCTCTGTCAGGCTCCGCTGGTCCGCTCATGGGTAGCGATGAGGCAGCGTGGTAGCGGGCAGGGATCCCTCCTCAGGCCTATGACACTGTGAGATGAGAGCTTAGCTCCCCACTATGTTTTAGGCGGGAGGATAGGTGTACTCGACAAGGCGACATCCTCGTCCACTCGGGAGCGATGATGGCGTGCAGTGCTTGTCATAGCCCTACCCACTCGGCTTCACCATTGCGTGTGAGGCGGTGGTAGCGCATCGGGGTGACCATGTCATTGTACGGCATGCACTTTGCATAGATTGCATTTGTATTGTGTTTCTTTGCATTTTTATTGATGCCTTGGATGTGCATATGATTGTCATGCATACAGGATACATGCTTATATATGATCGTGACTTTATTACTTCTAGTCGCACATGCTCCTATATCGTAGGAGATTCGTAAGTATCTGATCATTTTGTATTTCTTGCTTGCATACCCTATTTATGTGAGGTATCTTGGCATGTTATTTTATTATTAGCTATACCGATTTTGCATATCTACTTTACCCAGAGTTCTTTGAACTCACCCGTTGGTTTATATCTATTTCGGGATGAAGTCGAGAGTGCGATTCGGACCCCCACTCGTCGTAAAGTTTTGATTTGGATATTTGTTTTTACGGTATTTGGATATTTTGGTTAGAGGACATGTATAGGTTTGGAGATTGACTTTGTATTTGGTTTTGGTGTCCTTATGGACCTTATTTGGATTTTGGTTTGGTTGGATTTTGTTGAGTATTCCTGCCCAGATGGCAGAAGGGGTAAGTCTATTTATTTTAGACTGTTTGTCATTTATTTTGGATGATGGCCTGAGGCCAAATTATATAACTGCGTGTGAGTTTGGATTCCGGTCGTGTTGACCGATGTATAGTGGCCGTGTAGGCCTTTGTATGTAAATTGGGATTGTCACCCGTACAGGGGAGATGCTGCCGGATTTTTGTCTGGTGGGGTCTCCTTCGGGGCGTGACAGTTGGAGCAGTTCAACTGTTGCTATTGTTGAGCAACCAGTACAGTGGAGGAGGTGTACCTTGAAGATTCAGTTGAAGACTATCGATGGTGTTCCGAGAGAAAGATTCATCGTCTCGACAGCAGAGATCAGCACAGAAGATGTGGGTTACCTTATCAGCATCAACCTACTACCTCAGGAGTGGTTGGAGTTCCTTGATACTCCCCTTCAGCAGAGATCAGCACAGAAGCAGCATCAGCAGAAGACATTGTAGAAGACTCAGCAGACAACAACAAGCAGTTACCTCCAGATGTGTTTTGCTTAGTGCAGAAGAGAGAGTATACGACAAAGGTCGTATCTATTCGGTATTCTTCAGTTGCAGCTCATAGGATTAAGTAATGTGATCAAATGATCTAGGAAAATCCCCGGATTATTCGTCGCAAAAAAAAAAAATGCAACTGCTTTGTCGCGGACTGTTGGATCTGATCTTGTTCTCTTCGGAGAAAGGCGGAGACCTGTGGGGAGCCTTTGGATTGGATCGACAGATAATTGATCGTTCAGGGTATTACTTTAGTTTACCCTCTGGATTAATATATTGAGAGATACTTGTAGTTTACAAGTATCTTAGTCTAGAACATTCTTTGTTTGGATTGGAAGGGTCCTTTACATCGACTTGTGGGTCGGTGGTATCCCTACCGTCTGGTGAGATGTGGATCAACAATTAAGAAGTCAAGGGATGCCCTTAGACTCTGATAGACATATCCTTACGGATGGTCAAATTGTTAAGATTATGGTATGGTATGTCTCTCGGGTGTGCGTATAATCTGAGAGCCTTCGGATGTAGTTTCGGATGAACTCCAAGGCTTGTCGTTGCATAGGCAAGTGGAGTAGGTGATCGAAATGATTGCGAAAATAGTTCTGGTATCGAAGATCACGTACCGAGTGATAGTTTTGTTGGTATCAGTGTTGTTAAACACTATAAAAGAAATTGGAAGAATGTAAGTTGTGACTATAGGAGATGTTGGAGGGGATATTTATCTATCCCAGTATTCCTCCTTGTGAAGATCCAAAGCTCTTTGTTGAAAGAGAGATGGACATTTGAGATTATACATCGACTATCGATGATGAATACAGTAGTTGTTGTAAATGAATATCCTTCGTTGTGGATAAATGATCTATTTAGATCAGTTAAAGACACCTGTGTATACTCTAGGATTGGTTTACGACTGGAGTGTTGATATTGTAGTGACATGGTGTCATACAATTATCATAGTCGTTGTGATGATTAATATACATCATCAGCGTAGAGTAAAGGGGATGCAGGTGTGTGTGGAGACGACAATTTCATACTTGGTATGAATTGTATGGATTTTGATTTAAGTTGTTAGGCTAATTAACGATTTAGTCGTCCATGAATTTGAGAATCGTGTATCCTGGACACGATTGGATCAGTTTATGGTCATTGGAGTCGAACATCCTTGATTGTGGTAGTTGGAGTTGCGCACTCGACCACCGTAGATGGTGGTTTGCCTTGTATGGTTTAGATATGACTGTAAATGTGGATAGAATGTCTTAGCATTACTATACCACGGACTTGTTTGACAAAGGTGATAATGGAAATCATTTAGTCGGAAGCTGGTGAAACCAGTTTACAGGACCTAGATGGCGGTTAACTTTTATGCAAGTATTAGTTAATCCTTCTGGAGTAGATAAAAGAATGATGTACACAGATGTATCGTTTTAGGGATCAGAACGATTCCGATACAGTTGAATGAGACATATCCTATGCCTATGTCAGTTAAGAAACTACGAGATAGTCTGTCATATACATGACGTGACTTTAGTAGTTATTATTTGGATTTGTAGTTGTATGGAGCAGAAGTGCTCATTGAATTTAACAAGCTACTGGGTAGCTACAATAGAGTTGCTGGAGCGCGAACAGTTGCAACAATTGCAACGAGTGAGATTCGTCGCTATAGTCGCCCATGCACTTACAGAGTGTGAGGTGAAGTGTATCTTGGATGGTTGATGGATTTCTCTTTTGAGAAAATAATTCCCATCTCTGATAAGGATGGTGGGTTTCCAGAGTTGCCGTATTTAAGGAAGAGTTGCTACAGAAAGCACATCATTTGAGATGGGTTATATACCTTGGTGGTACTCAGATGTACCGAGAGTTGAAATGTTTATACTGACAGGATATTTACCATACCAGTAGGTGATAGTTGAACATCAGAAATCCGATGGATTGCTCCAGGAAAATTCCGATTTCAGAATGGAAGTGGGAGCATATTACTATTGATTTCGCTACGGGGTTGCCTAGGACCAGTAAAAGACATGAGGCGATTTGGGTGATCGTGGATCGACTAACTCAAATAAGCTCACTTTCTGCCTATTCGTGGGTCGTACTCGTTGAACCATCCGGCAGTGATGTATTGCCGGAAGATTATCGGATTGCGTAGGGTACTTTTAAGTACCATATCGGATAGAGATTCGCAGTTTACCTCGCGATTTTGACAGAGTCTGCACCAGACTATATGCACAAAGCTTCGGCTTAGTGCAACATTTCATCCGCGGACAGATGAACAGTCTGAGTGTATCATTTAGACGTTGGAGGATCTATTCAGATCTTGTGTCATGGATTATGGAGGTGTAGCTTATCGGTTGGTTTTACCTCGGGCGCTTGTGGGTGTTCACAATATATTTCATGTTTCTATGCTGAGGAAATACGTACCGCATTCTGATCATGTTCTGGAAGAGGTACCACTCCCACCTCAGTCTAATCCAACCTATGAGAAGATTCCAGTATGGATTCCTGGTCGCAAGCGGTGTCAGTTGCGGAAGAAAACCATCCGACTCATAAAGATTGGATGACAGTATCATACCGATGAGGAGGCTACGTGAGAGCTGGAGGATGCTATCAGAGCTCGATAGCCTCATCTGTTCACTTGAGGCAAGTGATAGTTCAAGAAATTCTTGGATATATCATCGCAATTAAGTACGAAATTTGGGGACCAAATTTTATTAAGTGGGGTAGAATGTAAAATACCCCAGAAAAAAAAATGTTGAAAGAATAATATTGTTATGGGATTAATTAAACCTAAGTGGAATTAATCCTTAGTGGAGTTTTAATCGGATCTATTTTCTTTTAACCCGATCCGACCTTTGATTATAAACGCTAAGCCTTAATTTCCTTCGGCTCTTCCTTCTCCCGAGCGTTTCTCCATCGCGTCCGTTATTTCCCAGCCGCGACTCCTATTCTTGCGATCTCTTTGCCTCCCGCCGCTCCCTCCTCTTCTCCGCAAGCGAAGGCCGACCACGGCTGGCTCCCCTCTGCAAACGACGGGCGACCACCCTTACGGTGCCCACGGACGTGCCGGCGACGGGCGAGCCCGCGTGGAGGGAAGCTCAGAATCGGCGGCGTCCGGTTGGATTCTGCCCTAGCGATCTCTACCGGAGCAAGCTCAGGAGCGGGCGGTGCTAGGGCAGCTCGATCCCTCTTCTCCAGGCTCTTGTTGATCCCTTTCGTGTGAGCCGATTGGCGGCGTTATCGCCGCGACAAAGATTGGCTTCCATGGGTTGCTGTCGATTGTCGCCGGAGCAAGGAAGGGAACGATTTCTCGATGGTTTCAGTCGACCTTTTCAGCAAAGCTTGCTGTTTCTCACGCGAGCAGCAAGAGGAAGGCGTGCGGTTGGGCATTCCAACCGGAAGTGGAGCTGTTGCGACAGATGGAGCAATTGGGGGAGGAGAGGTGCCGGTGGAGTTGAAATCGCTGGTAAATCTCACGATTTCCTTTTTCCTTTTTGTCTATTGTGGTTGTTCCCTCGCTGAGCATGATTCATGATTAGGGCAACAATGGTTTTCTTCCAGCGAACAAGGCAATTAGGGGAGAAACACCGCCGGTGGATCCTATGTGATGGTAAATATCTTGATTGCTCTTTCGTTTGGGTTATTGCGATTCTGTGTGATTTTGTGATGTATTTTAGACGATGAAGACGAGGTAGATTTGTTTTTCCTATTCAAATGGGTTGTGCAGATTCGTTACACTAAGTTGGATTAAGAAGATGGCAGAAGGAGGTTGGGCTTGTGATGTCGGATCAATTCGGATTAAATTGAGGGTGAAATCCTTTTTGCAGATTAAGAAGAAGAGGATGTTGAACCAGTGTTAGGTAAGCTTAGATTTGGATAAATGAATGGTTAAATTGTGTAGTGGAGATTGTCAAGCTTAGAGAAGTTATGGTTTCTACATTTACATATTTTGAGGAGCCTTGTGAATCCAATTGGGCTATGGAAATTGATCGTTTGAGGTAAGTTCATATTTGAATAGTTGTAGATGCTTATCGTTTGATAGGTTGTTAATTAATCAGGGGTTGAGATTGGTTTAGATTCTTATTCCCCAAAAATTTGATTGTGTTAGCATGTGATTATGTTGGATTCTACCGTTTCAGATATTTGATTCGAGGTAGAGATCTTGGGATGCGAAGACCATCAACACGAGCTTCTTAGAGGAGTCTTCGAAATAGGTGGGTAATTTCCTACCTGGTCCGGGTAGATGTATTGCATTCAGATTTAGTCATATATATGAGCATGTTAGGTGTTCATATTATCTTGACCCTACTCTTATTTTCGTATGCTTGATCTTTTACCGTGGCTATTAACTCCATTGCTGATATCATGTTTATTTTATCATGATTAGGAGTTATACATATAGGTGATGTAAGTAACTTAGAATTTGTTTAAGTTAAGTGCAAATAGTAAAGTCCGGATGACAACCTGTTTTTACATTGGGCAAAAAGGTCATTCGTAGGTAGATAATGTCTTTAACCTAGGGTTAGTTCTAGTACCCTTAGGTTGTATGTTACCACCGAACATGTATTGTGTAAATGGTCAGAGGAATGATACTTAGGGTATCGCTACGGACCAGTGGTCATAGCTTGTTATAATCAGATGAGTACAACTCTCTACAGGATAGAGAGTGTGTTCATCAGTTGAGTACGACTCTCTACAGGATAGAGAGTGCGTCAATTAGATTGATATGACTCTCTATAGGATAGAGAGTATTATGATCAGTTGAGTACGACTCTCTGCAGGATAGAGAGTGTGTTGATCTGGTTAGTATGATTCTTTGTAGAATAGAGAGTCTATGGTGGATGTCGGTATGTGAGACATTGCATTCATGCATTTGCATGCACGCTGGCGACGAGGTCTCCCTTGTGGTTGAGAGTGTCGCCAATCATCCTGCCTCCACGGTTACTCATAGGAGGAGTCACCCGTATGAGGGCAGAGCATTGTGGTACCACACTCTACCACTATAGACGGTGGTAGTTGGATTTGTGTGCCGTAGTCCTGCGTGTGTGGCACTCGACCACTCATGGGTAGTGACTGTCGGAGTGGCCAACAGTAGGGACCCCCATCGTGTAGCTTGCTCTTTACGCTTATATGCTACTCGATCATACTACCCACTCGGCCACTCGAGAGTAGTGGTTGGTGTTGAGTTGGGACAGTTGTCATGCTCGAGCCACCGAGGCCACACTGGGGTCGTGGTAGCTTTAGGGTGAGCCGACATGACCATGCATCTTTGCATTCCTTATGACATTTTTTTGATATATACATATATGCATGTATATATATATATATATGGATGCTTGTGATTAGTATACGTATATAGATGCAGTCTATATATATATGCTTATTGTGATGTTGCATTTGATTGTATTATGTTTGCTGCATTTGGGTGTACATCATATTCATGCATATTTCTTGCATTGACTATACGATTGTGTCGGATACTGGTATGGATTGGACAGACCATTAGATACCTTGACCTGTAGCTAGAGTATATTGTGAGTTGATCTACTCTTCCTGTTATATATATATATATATATATGTTTGATATATGTTCAGGTTGGATCAGAGTAGCGTAGCAGACTTCAGGTATGTTTGCATTTTTATATTGTTTATTTGGTTAGACGGTATATGCTTGTATTTATATACTATGCTGATATACCTATTGTGCATCTAGATTATGTTGTCGAAATACATGTGATATTACATATATACATGTTTTCTATTACCTGCTGAGTTTTACTCACCACCCCCCGCGGACCCTGGGTTTTCTGTCGCCCAGGTAACAGGTAGAAGACTTCGTGACGACTTGGAGCACCGCCGGCTGACATCGTCTCATCTCACCTCCGAGGCTCCCGTGTCTGTTTTGGATTTTCCGTATGTCTTGTTTTGCATTCGGAGTTTTCGTGATGTTATGTATTATGTGATGTACGCACATGTTGGTGCGGGTTTTGTCGAGGTTTTCTTTATGTTATGGTGTTAGTCATACCGGTATGCATGTGTGACATTGTATTGTTGTTGTATCGTTTCCGCTGTGTATTTGTCGTAGTAGTTTTGTTATGTTGTTGTGGTTTGATTATATTGTTATATATATTGTTGTTATTGTGGGCCTACGAGCCTTGTATTAACCCGAAATGTTGTCACGTACAGGGGAGGTGTCGTCCGTTTGATTTTCGGCTCGGTATGCTCTCGGGGCATGACAATATTGATAATGTCATGTGGAGATGCAATAAAATACTAAATAAAATAAAAATATACAAAAATCAATTAAGAGGACAAATATTAAGAATAGCAATTTAGGACCCCTTTGAATGGAACATGATAAGACTATTAGGTAGTTAATTCAAGTGAACAAACTGATTTACTAAAAAATTGAAATCATATATAAACATATTAAGCATATGATACCTTCGAAGAATGTTGACAATACAAAATGTCAAAAAATTATTAATACTCCAACACATTCCAATATTTACTTGATTCGTATAAGTTAAAACTTTTTAATACACGATACACTCTATAAAAATCTTTTTCGAATGACTAAATATAATCATTAAGAATCAAACAAATAAAAATTTGATCATTATTTATAACATAGTAGTTTTTAAAATGAACAAGATTATTTGTCAATTAGCTAAACACAACATGAGATATATTTATCATGATAAAACATTCAGAAAAATCTATAAAACATTCGAAAAAATATTACAAACCTTTTCCAATCCAGACTTTGACGCAAATGACAGTGTCATATGTTTTAAATTATTATTTGTAACCTCAGTAATATTTTTTGTGATGGCCTCCGCCTGATAAATTTTATTTTCATCAGTCTTCTCGTTTTGCGAAGAAGAAGAGGAGTACCGCAGCAGAGAGGCACAGAGGTGAGATCGCGACCGCTTCATTGATCAAACCCTTCCGGAAGGGCGGGACAGAGGTGGCATCGTTGGTAAACAATCCACGGGGCACGAGAAACTCTGACACGACAGCGGGAGAAACCCTAACGAGAGTAGCGCGAGAAACCCTGAACGTGGCCGACGTGTGAAACCTATGGAGAGCAGCAAGAGAAACACAAATGAGAGTAGCGTGAGAAATCCTGGATGTGACCGGTGGGGAAGACCAAAGGAGAGCAGCGTGAGAATCCCTAGATGATGAGGGTGGCGAGATGGGATCTGGAAGAAAGGAAATTTAATTAATAAATGATCCAGGGTGTCGATTTTATCCCATGGGCCTTGATTTATTTAAAAAATTAAATCCAACTAAAATGGCGACTCAAATGCTAAGTATATTAAATTATAATTCAATTCTATCGAGCTGCATAAAATTGAATTGAAAATTAATTAAAATCAATTATGCTTTTGACAATTATAGTTAGTTTTTATTATTAATCAAATATCTATAAAATTAAAGGTATAAGTCATGAGAATTAATGTAGGGAATAGATAAATAATGATATAAGTAATTAAGAGAGTTAAAATTGTATAAAATTACAACTATCAATTTGTGATTTCGATGATACGCATCAAAAGAGTTTAATACGTGACGATTCCATGATAAAATCGTATCAATAAATTCTGCTTTAATCGAGAAAGAATAGAAAAGGATTTGTAATAGAATCTATAAAAAAACCGTTGTTAGCGTACTATATAACTCATGAATTGGAATGAATTAGAAAAAACTTATGAAATTATACCTCACAATGGGTAAGAGAGTTGTCAACGTAAAGCGAAGACATCTCAAATTCGTTTCCACAGAGGTGACATGGTGATTAAGACACGACGGTACTTGCTTTTCTCAGTATCTTTATCATTAATTAATTTTGCAACAGTATCGTGATCCATGAAGCATTGAATCAAAACAAAAAGATGAACAATTGAAGAATGAGTCGAGATGAGAATCAGAAAGAATGCAAGGACAAGGAGGTGTTTCCTTTCCATTCAAATTTAATTTTGGAGGGTGCAAATCCTAATTAAAAATCTTCCTCGCAACGACCTAAACAATAAACTTCCAACCTATGGTTGTTAGCCACTTTAACTTACAAACCATCAAAATACCTAATTTACACTATTTGTTGTTAATCACTTTATTGTTGGCACAAATGAACAACTTGTTAGATTATTTAATAATAATCTAGTGTGACCCATGTAACTTATAGGATTGACTTTAATATAATAGAGCCTAATGTGATGGTTGTTTGGCTTAATGGAAATTAATGTCAAGGGTTTTATTTATTAATTAAATAAATCCCTCTCCTTTCTCTTTTATAAAAGATAAATCAAAGGTTAAACATGATGGCTAAGTGGGTGGTTGCTAAAAGAGGTTATTAAAACTTCTCTATATATACATTCTAGTGATCATGAAAAAGGGTGTGAGAAGAGAGTTGTGAAGGTGAAAGAAAGGTTAGTATTCTTAATCATCAAAGGATACAATTAAAGAAAAAGTTAGAGAGGAGATAATTCTTATATACATACTTCGCTGCATTATGGATCCAGGTATGTTTTATTTATCTCACATTATAGATTTTAGATTTTGATATGGATGTGAAGATCACAATATTCAAGATCTTCTTCGTAATTATAAATTGATGAATCGTAAGAAAATTTTACATGTGGTATCAGATCCAGGTTATAGATATTGTGATTTCCCATTTATAAAACACCATGCATGAAATTGCATTATGTGTTATTACATTATATCAATTTTTGTTCTTTTATTTAATTATGACAAAATATTAAATTAAAGAAAAAAAGTGACTGTACATTTTTTTTAATTATATGCAATTCCTTTTTCAACTAGATTCTATTATTTGATATTAAATTGAATTGCATAATAAAAATTAAATTTAATAGATATGTGTGTTTTTTAAAATCAGATTCTATAATTTAAAAAAAACTGATTGTACGTTTGTTGCAAACAATTTTTTTTAATTAATTTAATTTAATTAGATTCAATTAATTGACATTAAATTGGATGAAAAGTAGCATGAAATTGAAAATATTAAATTGCATGAGAATTATTCATTTATGACTGTTTGATAATTGATAATTATTTGCGATTGGTTTATATTAATTGTTATATTTATTATTTATGTGATGCATTATAACAATTAATATACAGTTATTTAATTTTATTTGGAATTATATATTATAGATTTGGAGTTTGTTAATCACCAAAGTGATCAACTCTAAGAAATGTATGATTCCAAATAATAAAAATAATTGTATATGAATATGAACAATAAATGAAAAATTCTGTTGATACATATAATTTTAATTTGGAATTATATATTATTAAATGATTTGTTAATCACCAAAGTGATCAAATCAATAAAATTTATAATTCCAAATATTGATCATGATGCTATATGAATGATGTATTTTGGGTTGTTTGAAATTCATTGTTATAAGACATATAAGTATCACCCAAAGGTGGATCATGACTTATAATTAATGATATTAAAGATTTATTAACATACTTGATAAATGCTTGAATATCCAAAGATATCATGCATGTTATCTTATGTATAGTTGGTTACCCATTAAAGTAATGTTGATTTAGCATCATTATCATTACACAATTAAGTATCACCCAAAGGTGAACTTAGGTATGTCACGCCCCGAGGGAGTCGAGGGAGTCCCCGCCAGACAAAAATCCGGCAGCATCTCCCCTGTACGGGTGACAATATCAATTTTTATACAAAGCCTACACGGCCACTATACATCGGTCAACACGACCGGAACAAAAACATCTACACACGCAGATCATAAGGCCTCAGGCCAACCATCATAGTAAATAAATGAAGTCTATAACATCTAGACTTACCCCTTCTGCCATCTGAGCAGGAACATACAACCAAACTAATTGAATAGTCCATAAGGACACCACAATTATTCCTAAACTTTCATAAGTACATAACCACAACATCAGGACCTATACATATCCTCTATACAAAATCCAAAACCAATAGCCAATAAAACCTATTCATTTCGACGAGGGGGATTGGCCGCTGGACTCTCCTGACAGCATCATTCTGAAATAAATATAAAATCACGGGATAAGTTCAAAGAACTTAGCGGATACTAGTCGATATGAATAGTAAGAAATAGCTAACAATACTAATCATGCCAGTACAGTCTCATATATATGGTAAGCAAGAAATAAATGCAAAGGACTGTACTCACCTGAGTCTCCTACCCTGATATAGGAGCATATGCCCTACTATAAGAGATAAAGTCATCACCATATAAGAATATGAATCCTGTATGCATGACAATCATATGCAACATCCAAGGCATCAATAAAATGCAGCAAACACAATACAAATGCGATCCATGCAAAAATACATGCCGTGCAAATGACATGGTCACCCCTGACGCCAGTCAGCCGCCTCACACGCAATGGTGAAGCCGAGTGGGTAGGGCTATGACAACTGTGCACTCTGCCATCACTGCTCCTGAGTGACCGAGTGGACAGGATGCTGTCGGAGTACACCTATCCTCCTGCCCCAAACATAGTGGGGGAGCTAAGCTCTCATCTCCCGGTGTCATAGACCAGAGGAGGGATCCCTGCCCGCTACCACGCCTCGCTACCCATGAGCGGTCCAATGGAGTCGGTGACAGCAATGCAACACACACCCTCCTGATGTACCACTAACCCATGAGTGGCAGTGTGTGCAGACCATGTAACTAGCTGCGGGCTCAACAATAATGGAACCCCGTCCAGCTAGCATGCAATCATGCGAAAATGGTGCATGATACTAAAGCATGTAAATCCTACTCAAAATATCTATCCGAATAATATGTACAATCAGTATGTACATATCCCTAATCCAAGTACTATGATCCAAATAAAACAGGGAGATATAATCATATCCTATCCAATGCATGTATCAATAGGCACAAAAACATACTAGGCATATAAACATGAATATTATTGCATGCTATCCTAACTAACATATCAACTTGACTATATCTAAAAGATAAGTCAAAGTACCCGCCTTTTATAAAGAATATCAATTGTCTTTGCATCATAGAATCTACCTCCATCAAAGGCCTACAGGTAAAAATATAATTATTACCAAGTTCTATGATAAGTCCAACGAGGGTAATAAATTGAACTTAAATCCATACTTTGAATCTCCTAAAATAAACAAACATAATACCTCTCAGATGCGCATGCTAACCCTCTCCATATCCAAAAGACAGTCCTGAACCAAAGTCCTGAGATCATAGATGCCCAATCGTTCTGGAAACTGAAATCATAAGATCTCAAAGTCTTCCTGTAAAATTCCAGTATTCTATTCACTACTAAATAATCTAATTATTCAGTCAACCACAATCCAGCAACTAATTAATGCTAATTAGATCCAAATCCCAATTTACAGCCATACCTTCCCTTATCTGATTGATGATATAATCCAACGCACTTGTAAAATCCCCTAATCTCAGAATCACAGATTCGTCAAGGGATTCGCCACTTCGAATCCGGAGTCATCGCAGCAGCGAACAGTCATCCACTCTCCTTTTGGCCTCAAGATCTACTTGCGAGATGGTGTGATCCAACTCGACTTCGATCAAAGGCGATGAAGAAGAGGGTGGCGGCATTGGCTCGCATGGATCAACTACCACGCGAAATAGAGCTCCATGTGCGAGGCAAGCAAGCGCGGTGATGAATTGGGGGAAATAGAGGGGTGTGCGCGAGGAGGCCGTCGGTCATCGCCTAGGGCAGAGGAGTCCGGCGACGATCCGATGTCCGTGGAGGAGGCCGAGCGCAGGGTCGGGCGCGGAGAAGAGCGTCGCCAGCGAAGGGAAAGAGGCAACGCCGCGAGCGGCAGCGTGCGGACGGCAGCGAGCTCGCGGTGAGTCGGGTGGCGTGCTCACGGGATGATCTGCCCGAGCCACGAGCAGTCGTGGATGGTCGCGGCGGTGGCGCGGTGAGGAGGGTGGCGCGGCCTCGTCGTCGGCGGAGAAGAGAGCGATGGCGGAGAAGAAGGGAGGGCGTCGGGCGTGGCGGGGAAGAAGAAAAAGAAATAGAAATTAGGTTTTCCATCGCCTATTTATCCCCTTTTAAATAGACCCCTCTAAAGCCTATTTATTTTATCCCCGTAAAAATCTCGTACGGAGTCCGTTTAAATCCAGAAAAATTCCAGAAAAATTCCTAAAATTCCCGAAAAATTTCCAGGATTATTTCCTTAATTCTTTGGCCATTTAATTTAGTATTTTAAATTTCAGTATTTAACAAGGTACATTATTAAAGTTGATTATAGTTTGAATCTATTAAATTAATTTACTCAAAGCATTAATATATGAGTTTGTATAAATGTTTGCAGCTTCCAATAATGTGTTTACTTTGGGCAATGGAATGATTAAGTTCAATGGACTAAATTATGTTAATTGGTCTGAACAAATTATGTTTCAATTGGGTATTATGAATCTTGATATGGCATTGGTAATGGAACAAAAACCTACATCCATTACTGAAACTAGTACGGAAGCTGACAAGACTCTTTACGAGGCTGGGAAGCGGTCTAATAGACTGAGTTTGAACTTAATGAAGATGATGATGGCTGAAAATGTTAAACCATCTATGCCCAAAACTAATTGTGCAAGGGAATTTATGAAAATGATTAAGGAATACTCACAATCAGAGATTGCAGATAAATCCATTATTGGAACTTTAATGAGTGAGTTGACGACTAAGAAATTTGATTGGTCTCAGCCCATTCATGATCATGTGACAAGTATGGCAAATCTAGCAGCAAAGTTAAAATTGATGGGAATGGATGTGAATGAGTCATTTCTAGTACAATTCATTATTAACTCACTTCATTCTGAGTTTGGACAGTTCCAAGTTAATTATAACACTATTAAAGAGAAATGAAACTTTCAAGAAATTAAGGCTATGTTGGTTCAAGAGGAAGAGAGGTTAAAGAAAATGAAGGATAATTCCATCCATTTATCGACTCATGATAGAGCCAGTGGCAGTAAGTCTAAACCAGGTAATAAAGGTAAAAATAATGGTAAAGCTCTCTTAAAAGTTAAAGAGGGTGGTGGAGTCCATAAAGAGAAGAAGTGTTATTTTTGTAATAAAAGTGGTCACTTCAAGAAAGACTGTCTGAAAAGAAAGAGTTGGTTCGAAAAGAAAGGTAAATATTATGTTTCAATAAATTTCAAATCAAATCTTATTGAAGTACCAAATAATACTTGGTGGTTAGATTCTGGTGCAACTACTCATGTATCACATATTATGCAGGGATTCCTTTCGATCTGAACCATAAACGGAACTGAAAATTTTCTATATATGGGGAACATAATGAAGGCACAAATAGAAGGAATTGGGACGTACAGATTGATCTTGGACACTGGTTGTTCTTTAGATCTAGAAAATTGCCTATATGTTCCTGTATGTGCTAGAAATTTAATTTCTGTTGGAAAGTTGGATGCTATAGGATTTAACTTTAAGATTGGAGACGGTGTAGTTTCTTTATATGAACATAAGTACTATTATGGTTCTAGTACTTTAATAGATGGTTTATACCGTTTAAATCTTGATGTTAATTTTTCTAAATCTCTGTTTCATGTCGAACATGTTCTTGGTAATAAACGTAGTGCACATAATGAGAGTTTTGCTTATTTGTGGCATCAAAGATTAGGTCACATATCCAAAGAAAAGATAATGAGATTAATGAAAAGTGAAATATTACCTCAATTGGATTTTGATGATTGGAATACATGTTTAAGTTGCATTAAAGGAAAGCAAACTAAACATATATCAAGAAAGTCAGCCATAAGAAGCAGTCAACTACTTGAATTGATACACACTGATATATGTGGTCCTTTTGATGTTTCATCTTGGAACGGTGAAAAGTATTTTATCACCTTTATTGATGACTTTTCATGTTATTGTTATTTATACTTACTGCATGAAAAATCTCAAGCAGTGAACATCCCTGAGGTGTTTGTTAATAAGGTTGAAAGACAGTTAGATAGAAAAGTGAAAGTTGTAAGGTCTGATAGGGGTGGTGAATATTACGGAAAATTTAATGAGAGTGGACAATGTCCAGGTCCATTTGCAAAATTTCTTCAAAGTCGAGGCATATGTGCACAATATACTATGCCCGGTACACCGCAACAGAATGGTGTAGCTGAACGGAAAAATCATACTCTTATGGACATGGTTAGAAGTATGTTAAGTTATAGTACTGTACCTTTATCATTGTGGATGCATGCATTAAAGATTGCTGAATATCTGATTAATAGAGTTCCTAGTAAGGCAGTTCCTAAGACTCCTTATGAACTATGGACGGGAAGGAAACCTAGTTTAAGGCACATTTATATATGGGGATGCCTAGCAGAAATAAAAGTATATAATCCACATGAAGAGACTATTTTATGTGTTTTTTATAGTGGTATAATCTCTCCATGATTTATTTTCTTTCATCATCATCGAGAGACCAATAATGAGGAATACTGAAGGCGACCATAAACATCTTTTCCCCTAAAGAGTTCAAGCAATTAGATAAACTCAGTGACAAAATAGGTGAATCTTATTGAAAGCAATGTAAGAAATTGAGAATCCATGTGAATATAATTGTTGTCACCAAATAAAATTGTACTTCTAATTTCTACTTCCAAAAGAGGACAACAACATGAGTTGTTTTGTGACTGACCTTTTTTGTAAATGGCAGGAAGAATCAAGACCCATCAAAAGGACAGTTGATAAAAAAACAAAAAGTTTCTAGTTTTCTGTTGGAAGTAGCTTCAAGTTTTCTTATCAGTCACCTACTATTTCATCCAAAAGCGAATGATTGCAAGAGAAATCGCTGCAACCGAAATAAAAGTACCGATGCACCAGTTTATGATTTCGAATTTCGCAGCCGAGATTTCCTATAAACAATAATAAACAAATCAAATTATTAATGTCAAATCAAAACATTTATAGAAAACTATCAAAATATTATAATCTAAAATACTATACCGATCAAATTTCCTCGTAAATTTCATATCAATTTTCAAATCTATTTTCTCAATTTCATATTTAATCTTTTGAAAATTATTCTCCTGAAATCAAAATATAAACTTGTCCATGGAATTAATAATGAAAAGGCAATAAAGTTTGAATCATAAAAATAAAATTACAACATCCATAAATTGAAGGCTTTTTTGATAAAATTTTATTCAATTTCCTAAAATAATATAGCAAAATCTATAAACAATGCAAGTCACTATTACGACAAAGTTAGACATACCTAAAATTTCAAAGCCCAAATACAAACTTGGATTTGAGGTGAGACAATCCAAATCACACTTGCATTTTTTTTATTAAATCTCATCTCCAAAACTAAATTCTAATGTTCTGGACTAGGAATAAATGGTCACATACATTAAACTAAATTGGCTGAATTCGCTAAAAGAAATTTAATTTCTAAGTGTATAACATGAAGAGACTATTTGGTAAAGCAATTGTCCTTTGTGGAATTCAATAATTAGGATGAAAAAATAAATAGCAGTTATGGAATTCAATAAATATTTTTTGTGATGGCCTCAGGCTGAACGGAAAAATCATACTCTTATGGACATGGTTAGAAGTATGTTAAGTTATAGTACTGTACCTTTATCATTGTGGATGCATGCATTAAAGATCACAATATCCGCTAATAGAGTTCCTAGTAAGGCAGTTCCTAAGACTCCTTATGAACTATGGACAGGAAGGAAATCTAGTTTAAGGCACATTCATATATGGGGATGTCCAACAAAAATAAAAGTATATAATTCACATGAAGAGACTATTTTATGTGTTTTTTGTAGTGGTATAATTTCTCCATGATTTATCTTCTTTCATCATGATCGAGGGACCAATAATGAGGAATACTGAAGGCGAACATAAACATCTTTTCCCCTAAAGAGTTCAAGCAATTAGATAAACTCAGTGACAAAATAGGTGAATCCTATTGAAAGCAATGTAAGAAATTGAGAATCCATGTGAATATAATTGTTGTCACCAAATAAAATTGTACTTCTAATTTCTACTTCAAAAAGAGCACAATAGCATGAGTTGTTTTGTGACTGACATTTTTTGTAAATGGCAGGAAGAATCAAGACCCATCAAAAGGACAGTTGATAAAAAAAACAAAAAGTTTCTAGTTTTCTGTTGGAAGTAGTTTCAAGTTTTCTTATCAGTCACCTACTATTTCATCCAAAAGCGAATGATTGCAAGAGAAATCGCTGCAACCGAAATAAAAGTACTGATGCACCAGTTTATGATTTCAAATTTCGCAGCCGAGATTTCCTATAAACAATAATAAACAAATCAAATTATTAATGTCAAATCAAAACATTTATAGAAAACTATCAAAATATTATAATCTAAAATACTATACCGATCTAATTTCCTCAGAATTTCATATCAATTTTCTCAATTTTCAAATCTATTTTCTCAATTTCATATTTAATCTTTTGAAAATTATTCTCCTGCAATCAAAATATAAACTTATCCATGGAATTAATAATGACAAGGCAATAAAGTTTGAATCATAAAAATAAAATTACAACATCCATAAATTGAAGACTTTTTTGATAAAATTTTATTCAATTTCCTAAAATAATATAGCAAAATCTATAAACAATTCAAGTCACTATTACGACAAAGTTAGACATATCTAAAGTTTCAAAGCCCAAATACAAACTTGGATTTGAGGTGAGACAATCCAAATCACACTTGCATTTTTTTTATTAAATCTCATCTCCAAAACTAAATTCTAATGTTCTGGACTAGGAATAAATGGTCACATACATTAAACTAAATTGGCTGAATTCGCTAAAAAAAATTTAATTTCTAAGTGTATAACATGAAGAGACTATTTGGTAAAGCAATTGTCCTTTGTGGAATTCAATAATTAGGATGAAAAAATAAATAGCAGTTATGGAATTCAATAAATATTTTTTGTGATGGCCTCAGGCTGAACGGAAAAATCATACTCTTATGGACATGGTTAGAAGTATGTTAAGTTATAGTACTGTACCTTTATCATTGTGGATGCATGCATTAAAGACTGCTGAATATCTGCTTAATAGAGTTCCTAGTAAGGCAGTTCCTAAGACTCCTTATGAACTATGGACAGGAAGGAAATCTAGTTTAAGGCACATTCATATATGGGGATGTCCAACAAAAATAAAAGTATATAATTCACATGAAGAGACTATTTTGTGTTTTTTGTAGTGGTATAATTTCTCCATGATTTATCTTCTTTCATCATGATCGAGGGACCAATAATGAGGAATACTGAAGGCGAACATAAACATCTTTTCCCCTAAAGAGTTCAAGCAATTAGATAAACTCAGTGACAAAATAGGTGAATCCTATTGAAAGCAATGTAAGAAATTGAGAATCCATGTGAATATAATTGTTGTCACCAAATAAAATTGTTGTAAAATACCCCAGAAAAAAAAATGTTGAAAGAATAATATTGTTATGGGATTAATTAAACCTAAGTGGGATTAATCCTTAGTGGAGTTTTAACTGGATCTATTTTCTTTTAACCCGATCCAACCCTTGATTATAAATGCCCAGCCATTTATTTCTTCCGTTCATTCGTTTCCTCTGCGACTCCATCTCTTCCCTCCCGCGACGATTTCTTTCCCCTATCTTCGCTGTTTTCCTTGTTTCGCGACCTAATCTCTCCGCGCCGATGACCTTTCCCTCGCTCTTGCTTTCTCGCAGAAAACGGTGGCGACCGAACTATCCTCGACGGTCTCCACAAACGAGTCGACGACGAGCACGCGTGGAGGGAAGCTCGAAATCGGCGGCCAGCTTGTAATCTACCCCGCGATCTTCCGCCGAGCAAACTCGTAGAACGGGCGGTGCTAGGGCAGCTCGATCCTCTTCTCCGTGCTCTTGCCGTCCCTTTCGTGCGAGCCGATTGGTGGCGTGATCGCCGCAATGCAGAGGGGCTTCCATGGGCGGGTTTCGATTGTCGCCGCTAGGTAAGAGCCGATCCTTTCCTTACCTTGCACGAAGATCGAATGTGTAGCCGTGTTCCTTCATTGGGTGTTACCCGTGGTGAAGGACAGAGTTGCTCGCTACCGGTTTCCGGCGAATAGAGCATTTGGGGGAGGAGTAGCGTCGACCTCGTTTCAAATTTACTGTGAATCGAGCGGTGGAGCAAGCCGGATGGTGGGCTATGTTGGTGGTTTGTTGCGGCTGTGAACATGGGAGACGAGAAAGTCGCTGCCGGTTCAATGGACTTCACTGTCGATGGTCACCGGAGATGGGTAAGCACTGCTCTTTTCCTGATCTCGGATGAGATTTTAGGGGTTACTTTGATTTCCTTGGTTGAACGAGATTTTGATTTCGATCTCGTGGTTCCATTGGGTTGCAGCAGGTGTTTGGGAAGATGCTTCACAATCTCTGCCGAAGTTAGGGCAGCAAGGAGTTCGTCGGTGAACAGGGGATCGCCGTCGGAATTGGGTAAGTCGAGGTTATCCTTCATCGCTGATCAAAGTTTTGTGATGGTCCCTGATGTTGTGGTGGTTGTTGTTAACTAGATTTGAATTGGAGTTAATTGTTCTTTAGGGATTTGATGATGGTAGAGGTTGTTGAATCTGTCGTGGAGATCAGATTTGAGCAGGGTTAAGCATCCCGATGGCAGCTGGGATTTTGGATTTGGGTTCCTTGTGTGTTGTGGTGTTCCGGTGAGCGGATGAAGAAATATGGATGGGCAGCTACGATCGGGATCTCCATGGTTCGTGAGGATTTAAGTTGAGGTAAGTTCTGGATTGATCTATAGATGCTATCAGATTTCTATTCTTCAACGTAAATTGTTGATAGCTAATTGGATATTGTTTTGTTGTTGATGAGTTGTGTGCTCGAGAGAGAGCTCAACTATGTGTGAATCGATATTGGTGCTTTGGACAGAAGCTGGATTTGAATTGGAAATGACGTAGTAGTTAAGTTGTGTAGTTGTTTAACGCTTGTGCTTAAACATAGTTGCTATTATGTGCAGGTTTGGGATACGAAGCAGGTCCGCGACCGTGAGGATTATTCGAGCTTCGTATCAGGTAGGTAATTTCCTACTGGTCGGGTAGATGTAATGATTTCCAGATTTAGATATAGATATGAACATGTTAGGTGTTCATATTACCTTGATCATGTTCTGTTTATCGTATGTTTGAACTTATCGTTGATATATATGTGTGCTCGATTATTGATAACACATATTCCCTAGCATGATCTAGAACTTACTGATGTGATGTAAGTAGGTCGAACGGTTTAGTAGGGTGTAGATGTTAGAGTACGGAGGATGACCTAAATTGTAAATTTGGCAAAAAGATCCTCTGTGGATAATTATTGTAACATCCCAAATTTTAATTCCTATATTTTCATTAGAGGAAAATAGAAATAAGAATAGAAGTAATAAAAATAGGAATAGAATAATAATAATAATAATAAAAGAAATAATTGGTTCGTTAGCCGAGGCTCGAACCATGAACCGTTGATTTAAAGGAAATAAAAAAAAAAAGATAAAAGAAAAGAAAACCGGACAAGAAGGGGTGAGTCACCAAAAATCCAATAAAAAAATTTATATGATTAGGGAGAAGTCACGAATTTAATTGAAGAAAGAATTAATTCTGTTAAAGAGAGAAATTTAAGGAAAATTTATAAGGGAATAAAAATTTTATATGATTAGGGAGAAATCATGAATTTAATTGAAGAAGGAATTAATTCTGTTAAAGAGAGAGATTTAAGGAAATTTATAAGGGAATAAAAATTTTATATGATTAGGGAGAAGTCACGAATTTAATTAAAGAAGGAATTAATTCTGTTAAAGAGAGAAATTTTAGGAAATTTATAAGGGAATAGGTTAAGCCTTGATGGTTATAAATTTAACCTCCCTAATACCCTAGAGGACACCTCTCTACTCTCTCTTGGTCCCTCCACCGCCGAACCACAGATCAAGGAGAATTTTCTCCTAGGGTTGTCTTCTCCGCCGAATCCAAGGAAAGGTGGGATTCAAGAGACCTTAGAGGGCAGCTGCTAGGGCGGGATAGAAGGTTGCATCTCATTAGGTTTTACAAATATAAGTTAAAGCAATCGAAGGTAAGTATTGCTCACCTGCAGTATAAGTAGTTATCGTATGTCATTGATATGTTTTTCTGTGCTTGTTATTTCCAGTTACATGGTTGAGCAGTTTATATGCATGTTATTTTCAGTTATGCATGATGTTTTCAGTTACGTGATTTTACCGTTATATTATGGGTAATTTAGCATCATGTTGAGATCCAAGATAAGAATGTGATTTATGATATGCATGTTGTAGATGAGTTGTAGCTTACAATTATATGCATGATGTAAAAATATTTTCTTTATAAAGAAAATTTAAAGATGCTCCCCATTCGAATTGGGGATTAAGAGCACAACGATCTTCAGTATGCTCCCCATTTCAGTTTTGGGGGTCAAGAGCATAATGATCTTTATGGTGCTCCCCATTTGTGATTTAGGGGATTAAGAGCATTTCCTTCAGTATGTATAAGAATATAAGTATAAAGGAAGTATTTTACTTTTTGACAGGCCATATGCAGGGCATCGATTTCGCCACGTCTGAGGCCCTCGATTTGATTACCCTAGTAGGTTCGGTGGTTAGCCACCCGGCCTATTAGGAATGCGCATTGGTACTATCTTAGGGCCCATATCCAGGATGATTATTATTTTGAAGTATCAGTATAAGTATAAGTAAAAGTTTTCAAAGTTAATCATTCCAGTTCAGATACACTGTTTACAAGTTTTAAAATACTTAAGAGCATGATTTTATACAAGAGACAAGTAATCAGAGTTATGATTTCCAGTTATGTTTGCATGTGTATCAATGTATCCAGGGCAAGAGAACTAGTTGCATGATTTCATACAATGCATGTTTTGTGAGCATAGAAAGTACTTACTAAGCGTTATTGCTTATAGTTTGCATTTCCTTATCTTGAGATAAAGGTAAAGAAAAGCTTGAGAAGGTGGCATGGCGGATGAAGTGCTGGGTGTGTGTGGCGACGGAACAGTGGAAGTAAAAGATCCTAAGTGCAGATATCTAAATCAGATTTTTAGTTTCTTGTTTTCTTTTGATATTGTTGAAGTTCAACTGGATTAATTATGGTTGAAACCAAAGAATGCTAGAGTCATATTGAGTTAGTTTTAATACTTTCATGTTAGGTGAAGATCTTGAAATGATTATTGTTTAAGTGATGTAAAGGTCCTTATGATTATTTTAGTTGTTAGCATATTGCATTGGTATATTGCATGAATTAAAGATAGAGACAGTAAAGTAGTGACATCTCCCTTGGTAGAGAGTGGAAAGACTAGGGGGGTGTTACAAGATGGTATCAGAGCGGGTTCCGCCCTTCCGTCACACACACATCGAGCATCAGTCCTGCCGCCTCCAAGTAAGCAAGTATTTATCTGCTTTATTTATTTTATGAGTAGTAAGGAATGCTACTTTTAAGTTAAACATGCTCACCTAGAATGTTTTCTTTGAGTTAAACATGCTTGCATATATATATATATATAAAGATGATGGACAGTAAGTAATAGAACACATCTAGATATGTATGTGAAGATGATAAAAAGTAGTGATAATAGCCTTATAGTGGTTTCACTTGATCATCTTATGATGAGTTCACGGAGTTCCTACAAGGGAATTTATCAGTAGACAAAGCGGTAAAGAGATTCAATAGGTTGACTTGCCTATGTCCTAATGGCCAAGTCGATCTTGAGACGGAAAGAGTTAGGTTGATGCTAAAGATGTTGAGACCGGAGATAGCTCTGAATGTAGCTGGTAGAATTAATAGACCACAGACCACTAAAGAGCTAATCAGCAGTGCACTAATCACGGAGCATTACATGAATAGTATCAAGAACCAAAAGCTAGCCTCGGTAGAAAGCAAAAGCCAGGGAAGTTCAGGAGGTCAGAAATCTCAGAGCGGTAATTTGAATTGGAAGTGAAACAACAATGGCAAGAGGAAGCAATGGAATAATGCAAAGGGAGGTTTCGAAGCAACCTCACGATCCTACATGTTCTAAGTGTGGGAGGAAGCATCCAGAGTTTGCCGCTGAGCGTGAACAGGTGTTATATATGTGGTGTCGAGGACACTTCACCAAACAAAGGCCCCACAAAGACCGAGGAGCACTAGAGGGTCCTTACATCGGCCAAGGAAGATTAGAGGCTCCATCGATTACACCTAATGGTCGGATCTTCTCCTCACCAGGAAGAGGTAGTAAATGCTTCTACAAAGGGTTACAGGTGTCGATACCTATCCTTAGTCGATACTACCATACTTGTTTGACATCGGGCAACCCATTCTTTCATGTCTATGACATTTGTTAAGAAGATAGATATAACTCGGATATCTTAGATATTCAATTTTTAACGACCCTACCTTGGGTGAAACAATGACATCTACACACTGTTGCATGTCGTTCCGTAATTTCGCAGAGAGCTTTATAGTGATTGGATCTTGCTGGACATGCATGACTATGATGTCATCTTTGGAATGGACTTTCTTAGCAAGTACGGTGCTTCCATTGAGTGTCGTAAGCGAAGGGTAGTATTCCAACTCGAGACCGAGACCAAATTTGAGTTTATTGGAGAAACAAGGAAGAAGACTAAGAAGTTTTTGTCTGCCATATAAGCTCAGAAGATGCTAGCTAGTGGATGCACTGGGTATTTAGCACCTATAGTTGATACTAAGCAAGAAAAATGCCAAAAACTGGAAGAAGACCCAATTGTATGTTACTACCCAGAAGTATTTCCTCACGAGCTACCATGACTAGCACCTAGAAGGAAAGTTGAGTTTGAGATTGAGTTTATTCCTGGTACCAACCCAACTCAAAAGCACCTTATCGTATGGCTCCAGCTGAATTGAAAGAGCTTCAGGAATAATTACGGGAGTTATTAGACAAGGGGTTCATCTGCCCTAGTCATTCCCCGTGGGGAGCTCTAGTGTTGTTCGTGAAAAAGAAAGATGGGTCTATGAGGATGTGCATAGATTACCGAGCCTTGAATCAAGTGACGATCAGGAACAGATATCCTCTGCCAAGGATAGAGGATTTATTTGATCAATTGAGGGGAGCCACAGTTTTCTCCAAGATTGACTTGCGGTTAGGTTATCATCAAGTAAGAGTTAAAGAGGATGATATACCGAAAATAGCCTTCCGAACGAGGTATGGACACTATGAGTTCGTGGTCATGCCCTTCGGAGTGACAAATGCACCCGCTATGTTTATGGACTTGATGAATCGGATATTTAAGGAGTATCTTGACAATTTTGTGGTCGTTTTCATTGACGACATCCTTATCTACTCGAGAACCCAGGAAGAACATGTCGAACACTTGAAGACAGTCTTGCAGACCCTTCAGCAAAGACAGTTATATGCAAAGTTATCCAAGTGTGAGTTTTGGCTTGATCGAATATCGCTTTATGTTATTTCAAAAGATGGAGTTATGGTAGACCCGACAAAGATAGAAGCAGTCAGTAATTGGGGTCAACCAAAGAATGCCAGTGAAGTTAGAAGTTTCCTCGGATTAGCAGGGTACTATCGAAAGTTTGTGGAAAACTTCTCAAGGATAGCTTCACCGTTAATGGTTCTTACCAGAAAGAACAAGAAGTTCGAATGGACCGTAGATTGTGAAAAGAGCTTCCTTGAATTAAAGAGGAGTGCTCCAATGCTTACCCTTCCAGAAAATAATGAGGGATTTGACCTGTATAGTGATGCATCCAAGATGGGACTCGGAGTAGTACTTATACAGAAGGGTAAAGTCATTGCTTATGCATCTAGACAACTCAAGGACTATGAAAAGAATTACCCCACTCATGACCTTGAGTTGGCAGCAGTGGTCTTTGCTCTGAAAGTTTGGAGACATTACTTATATGGAGTCCAATGCAAGATTTACACAGATCACCAGAGTCTGAAGTACTTCTTCACTCAGAAGGATTTGAATATGCGACAGAGATGGCTTGAGCTAGTAAAGGACTATGACTGTGAAATCCACTACCATCCCGGAAAGGCAAATAAAAGTAGTGAGCGCTGAGTAGAAAATCATGCGCCACCTTGATGTCCCTAGCAACACTATCCCAACCACTGGAGAAAGAGATAATGAATTTTGGAGTTGAGATCATTTCTGGACAGCTCTCCGCCTTGACCATAGTACCTACACTATTTGAGGATATATTAGCGAGACAGGACAAAGATCCTAGCATCCAAAGGATCAAGCAAGAGATCCAAGAAGGGAAGGATGAAGGATTCCGTGTCTCTGATAGTGGGGTATTATATTTGGGTAAACGCCTATGTATCCCCAACGACCCAGACTTAAGAAAGAAGATCCTAGAAGAAGCTCATGGGACCCCATATTCGATGCATCCTGGATCCACCAAGATGTATCAAGATATGAAAGGGAAATTCTGGTGGCTTGGTATGAAGAGGGACGTGGCTAAGTATGTTAGCACTTGCCTGACATGTCAGAGAGTGAAAGCCGAACACCAGAGACCAGGAGGAGTTATACAACCTATATTCCAGAATGGAAGTGGGAGGAACTAGCCATGGATTTCATAGTAAGATTGCCCAAAACAACCAATGGCTACGATTCTATTTGGGTAGTTGTCGATAGATTGACAAAGTCTGCTCACTTCATGCCTATCAGAATATCATACTCCATGGAGCAGTTAGCCCAGTTATACGTCAAGGAAGTGATTAGACTGCATGGAGTACCTAAAACCATTATCTCTGATAGAGACAGTCGCTTCACTTCACACTTCTGGGAGTGTGTTCAGAAAGCCCTCGGCACTAAGTTACGATTCAGCACTGCATTTCATCCTCGCGGATGGGCAAATGTAAAGAGTGAATCAGATTTTGGAGGACATGCTCAGAGCTTGTGCCTTGGATTTTAAAGGAAGCTGGTGCAAATATTTGTGTTTGGCAGAGTTTGCCTATAATAATAGTTATCAAACCACAATTGGAATGGCACCTTATGAAGCCTTGTATGGAAGGAGATGCAGATCGCCTATCTGTTGGTATGAGGGTGGCGAGAAGAAAGAAATGGGACTCAAGACTGATTTTATAGATGACGCCACCAAAGCTATAAAGAACATACGTCAAAGGATAGAGACTGCCCAAAGTCGGCAGAAGAGTTACGCCGATGTCCGACGCAGACCCCTAGAGTTCCAAGTCGGAGATTCAGTTTTCATTAAGGTAGCTCCTATGAAAGGGGTAATGAGATTTGGGAAGAAAGGCAAGTTAAGTCCCAGATATATAGGCCCCTACCTGATCACCAAGAGAGTTGGTAAGGTAGCTTATGAGCTAGAGCTACCACAGGAAATGTCAGCTATCCACAATGTATTTCATGTTTCAATGCTTAAGAAGCACGTCCCAGACACCAACCAAGTGATTGAGCCACAGACGGTACAGATTCAGACAGATCTAAGTTATGAAAGTCGACCTATTCAGATAATAGATCGAGCAGTCAGGAAACTAAGAAACAAAGAAATACCGTTAGTAAAAGTCTTATGGCAAAGTCAAAGGGTTGAAGAAGCAACCTGGGAACGTGAGGATGACATGAAGCAAAAGTACCCTGAGCTTTTCTAAGTTTCGAGGACGAAACTTTTTTAAGGTATAAGGGATTGTAACATCCCAAATTTTAATTCCTATATTTTCATTAGAGGAAAATAGAAATAAGAATAGAAGTAATAAAAATAGGAATAGAATAATAATAATAATAATAAAAGAAATAATTGGTTCGTTAGCCGAGGCTCGAACCATGAACCGTTGATTTAAAGGAAATAAAAAAAAAGATAAAAGAAAAGAAAACCGGACAAGAAGGGGTGAGTCACCAAAAATCCAATAAAAAAATTTATATGATTAGGAGAAGTCACTAATTTAATTGAAGAAAGAATTAATTACATTAAAGAGAGAAATTTAAGGAAAATTTATAAGGGAATAAAAATTTTATATGATTAGGAGAAATCATGAATTTAATTGAAGAAGGAATTAATTCTGTTAAAGAGAGAGATTTAAGGAAATTTATAAGGGAATAAAAATTTTATATGATTAGGGAGAAGTCACGAATTTAATTGAAGAAGGAATTAATTCTGTTAAAGAGAGAAATTTTAGGAAATTTATAAGGGAATAGGTTAAGCCTTGATGGTTATAAATTTAACCTCCCTAATACCCTAGAGGACACCTCTCTACTCTCTCTTGGTCCCTCCACCGCCGAACCACAGATCAAGGAGAATTTTCTCCTAGGGTTGTCTTCTCCGTCGAATCCAAGGAAAGGTGGGATTCAAGAGACCTTAGAGGGCAGCTGCTAGGGCGGGATAGAAGGTTGCATCTCATTAGGTTTTACAAATATAAGTTAAAGCAATCGAAGGTAAGTATTGCTCACCTGCAGTATAAGTAGTTATCGTATGTCATTGATATGTTTTTCTGTGCTTGTTATTTCCAGTTACATGGTTGAGCAGTTTATATGCATGTTATTTTCAGTTATGCATGATGTTTTCAGTTACGTGATTTTACCGTTATATTATGGGTAATTTAGCATCATGTTGAGATCCAAGATAAGAATGTGATTTATGATATGCATGTTGTAGATGAGTTGTAGCTTACAATTATATGCATGATGTAAAAATATTTTCTTTATAAAGAAAATTTAAAGATGCTCCCCATTCGAATTGGGGATTAAGAGCACAACGATCTTGATGCTCCCATTTAGTTTTGGGGTCAAGAGCATAATGATCTTTATGGTGCTCCCCATTTGTGATTTAGGGGATTAAGAGCATTTCCTTCAGTATGTATAAGAATATAAGTATAAAGGAAGTATTTTACTTTTTGACAGGCATGTACTGCATCGATTTCCACGCACGAGGCCCTCGATTACCCTAGTAGGTTCGGTGGTTGGCCACCCCGGCCTATTAGGAATGCGCGCATTGGTACTATGCCGGGCCCATATCCAGGATGATTATTATTTTGAAGTATCAGTATAAGTAAAAGTTTTCAAAGTTAATCATTCCGTTCGATATTAATCGCTTTACAAGTTTTAAAATACTTAAGAGCATGATTTTATACAAGAGACAAGTAATCGAGTTATGATTTCCAGTTATGTTTGCATGTGTATCAATGTATCCAGGGCAAGAGAACTAGTTGCATGATTTCATACAGTGCATGTTTTTGTGAGCATAGAAAGTACTTACTAAGCGTTGTTGCTTATAGTTTGCATTTCCTTATACTGCAGATAAAGGTAAAGAAAAGCTTCAGTAAGGTGGCATGGCGGATGAAGTGCTGGGTGTGTGTGGCGACGGAACAGTGGAAGTAAAAGATCCTAAGTGCAGATATCTAAATCAGATTTTTAGTTTCTTGTTTTCTTTTGATATTGTTGAAGTTCAACTGGATTAATTATGGTTGAAACCAAAGAATGCTAGAGTCATATTGAGTTAGTTTTAATACTTTCATGTTAGGTGAAGATCTTGAAATGATTATTGTTTAAGTGATGTAAAGGTCCTTATGATTATTTTAGTTGTTAGCATATTGCATTGGTATATTGCATGAATTAAAGATAGAGACAGTAAAGTAGTGACATCTCCCTTGGTAGAGAGTGGAAAGACTAGGGGGGGTGCTACAATTATGACCCTAGATGTAGGACTTATTCCATACCTGTATGTTGCACATTTATTCACCAACCACGGGTTGTGTGAATGGTCATGTGAGTCGTGGACGGTGTGTCGCTACGGACCGATGCTCCTAGCTTGTCATGATCAGATGAGTGACTCTCTACAGGGTAGAGAGTGTACTGATCAATTGGGTGTGACTCTTGGTTGGACAGAGAGTCTAGGGTAGATGTTCTGTATGTGAGACAGTACCCTCATTTCATTGCATGCATACTGACGACATCGTCTCCCCTTGGGGTTGAGAGAGAGTTGTCAGTCATTCTGCCTCCCAGGTTACTTTCAGAGGAGTAACTGGTGTGAGGGCATAGCATTTGTTGTGCCGCACTCTACCATTATTGACGATGGTAGTTGGAGTTGCGCAGGTGTCTGGTGCATGGTTCTCGACCACTCATTAGTAGTGTTAGTGAGTGACCGCGGGACCGCTAGCTGCTACTTACACTCATGCCATCTTGGATCATACTACCCAACCGGTCACCGAGAGCGGTGGCGGCCGGAGTCGGGATAGTTGTCATGTCGTGCCACCTCCACACCGGGTCGTGGTAGCGAGTGGGGTGAGCAGCATGACCATGCATGTTGCATCACGTATCATACTTGTTTTGCATATGATTATATATATATATACATACCTGCTTGTATATATATATATATATGGATGATGGTGATTAGTATACATACAGATACAGTCTATATGTATACTCACTTTGATGATGCATTTGTATGTACTATGCTTGTTGCATTTGTTTGTACATATTCATACATGATACTGCATTTCCTGTATGGTAGTAGGTTGATACTTGTATACCTATCGGATATTCACAGTGATACTCTTGACTCAGGTTAGGGTATTGAGTTAGTACTATACTTTTATACCATATGATGTGATTATATGCCCAGGTTGGATCAGGATAGAGTAGCTGACTGCCAGGTATGTCAGCAACGATGATGTTCAGTTTATTTAGTATATGCATGCATATCTATTATTATGCTGATGTATACTTGTTGTACGAGTAGACTAAACTGTTAAATGACATGTAATATTGATGCATATATTTACATGTTTTCTCGACACTACGAGTTTTACTCACCACCGACCTCGGGTTTTTCTCACGCCTGTAATGTAGACGCCTTTGTGACGACTTGGAGCTGCGCCGATCGATCCATCCCATCTCCATTCTCCGATGTCTCCCGAGGAGTTTATTTTGTTTCTCTTATGGTTATGGATTTTGGTCCTATGTCATGGACCCTTGTTTTGTTATGGACTTATCGTGATGTCGATGTTTTATGTACGGTTTTTGTACTGTGATCTTGTCAGGTGGTGTACACCTGTATATTTTTTTTTGTTATGTATGTTGTGGGTATGGGGTTTTTATTTCCGCTGCTATCATTTGTTATATATATATTGTTGTTGTTGTGGGCCTACGGGCCTTGTATTAACCCGAAATGTTGCCACGTACAGGGGAGATGCCGTCCGTTTGATTTTCGGCTCGACATGCCCTCGGGGCGTGACAACTTTATTAGTATCAGAGCCCAAGGTTCTGCGATGCCATACTATGTTATTTTTGAGTCGAGTCTTGGATTCTCGGGAGTCGATTTATTCGGTTTTGGTTTTCTGAGATGAGATGGACAGCGGCCTGAGCTCCAAGCAGCACGAGGTAAGAATTCCTAATAACTTATGGTTTAGTAGATGTTTATATAAACTTGATCAGTAGGTGTATACAATAGAGTTATGACACCTATGTAGACTTGTAGTAGTGGTCGTCCATCGAGGCGACCAACCGGAGTGACCTTTAGGGTTTATACTCCCGGTTATGTTGGCTGTATATTTAGATGCTTATACCAGGGAATAACCTGTAGTGTGTTGGTTATCATTCATAACCGTGGTATGAGTTGACCACGGGAATGACCTGTTGAGTCTGTGAGTTTTGAACCCGTGTCGAAAAGGTGATTTACCTTTGGGAGCCGACTGATACCGAGTCGAAAAAACATGGGTCAAGTCATCACATTTTTGGTTGAAATCAGAGATTTCAACCTTAGAGATTTTCACTAACTGTGCTAGTCAGATCATTACCTGTGGGTAATGAACAGATTTGTTGACTATTGTGGATGCAGATAGCGGAAGGCTAGGTTATGGAGTTTCATAGGGATTTCATCCCTGAGTTGTTCGTACTGAGTTGTATAACTTTGAGAGTACTTTTAAGTACTTAATTCATGTTATACCGAGAAAGAAGAGTTATTTGCATACCATTATCGGGGTCAAGCCGGTATTTGGTGGTAAATGTAGAAAATAATCTTCGGGGAAATAATATATCACTTGATCATGGTCTAGTGATGTAGAAAGAGAGTATTTTTCTGTGTCACTTTAAGTGACACATTATAAGGAATTCTTGAGCTTCAAGAAAGGGTGATCGGTTAGTAACAGTGTACGGTGCAGAGTCGTGAGACTTGCGGAGGTTACGACCACCTAATAGCTCAAGAAGATGAGAGGATGATTTAAGCCACCCAGAGTTATTGGCTTATAGTTGGATAAGGATGTCGGGATCGTCTACCAGATCCTGCCGGAAGATGTTGGATTGTGACAAGAGTTTAAGAGTTGGAGACCGGTAAGCAAATATTACAGGTCAACTTAATAGAGTCAGAAGTCTCCGATTGTTGGATAAAGGAGCAAGATCGAAGTCATAGACTTTGAATTATTTTTCGATTATAGAAGACCAACCATGGATCATCAGGATGTTCGCGTGGATATCAGCAAAAATCAGAACAAAGACTCCGAAGGAATTGTGTGCGTGCAATGCAGATCACGAAGACACGTGAAGCCAGATTATCTGTTGGAGCAGTTCAGCGGTTGCTATTGTTGAGCAACCAGTACAGTGGAGGAGGTGTACCTTGAAGATTCAGTTGAAGACTATCGATGGTGTTCCGGGAGGAAGATGCATCGTCTCGACAGCAGAGATCAGCACAGAAGATGTGGGTTACCTTATCAGCATCAACCTACTATCTCAGGCATGGTTGGAGTTCCTTGATACTCCCCTTCAGCAGAGATCAGCACAGAAGCAGCATCAGCAGAAGACATCTTAGAAGATTCAATTGAAGACTATGGTTGGAGTTCCTTGATACTCCCCTTCAGCAAAGATCAACACAGAAGCAGCGATCTACCACTTCAGGCGTGGTTGGAGTCACATGATACTTCCTTTTCAGGGGAAGTGATTTACGCAGCAGTATCAGCAGAAGACATCATAGAAGACTCAGATGTGGATTTGCTTAGTACAGAGGAGAAAGAATACGACGATGGTCGTATCTATTCGGTAATCTTCAGTTGCAGCTCGTAGGATTAAGTAATGTGATCAGATGATCTAGCATGATCCTCGGATCATTCATCGCAGAAATGCGACCGCTTTGTTGCGGACTGTTGGATCTGATCTTATTCTCTTCGGAGAAAGGTGGAGACCTGCGGGGAGCCTTTGGATCGGATCGACAGATAATTTATCGTTCAGGGTATTACTCTAGTTTTACCCTCTGGATTAATATATTGAGAGATACTTGTAGTTTACAGGTATCTTTGTCTAGAACATTCTTTGTTTTGAATAGAAGGGTCCTTTACATCGACTTGTAGGTCGGTGGTATCTCTACCATCAGGTGAGAAGTGGATCAACAATTAAGAAGTCAAGGGATGCCCTTAGACTCGGATAGACATATCTTTACTGTAGACATATCCTCACGGATGGTCATATTGTTGGAAGTATGGTATGACATGTCTCTAAGATGGGCGAATAATCCGAGAGTATTCGGATGAACTCCAAGGCTTGCCGTTGCATAGGCAAGCGGAGTAAGCGATCGAAACGATTGCGGAAAATAGTCCGGTATCGAAGATCACATAACGAGTGATATTTTTGTTGGTATCAGTGTTAATAAACACAATAGAAATTGGAAGATTGTGTGTTGCGATTATAGGAGAAGTTGGAAGGGATATTTATCTATCCCAGTATTCCTCCTTGAGAAGATCCGGAACTCTTTGTTGAAAGAGAGATGAACCTTTGAAATTTTGCATCGATTATCGATGATGGAATGCGATAGTTGTTGAAAGTGAATATCCTCCGTTGGGGATAAATGATCTGTTAGATCAGCAAAAGACACCTGTGTATACACTAAGGTTGGTTTACGACTGGAGTACTGATATTGTAGTGACATGATGTCATACGATTATCATTGTCGTTGTGATGATTAATATATATCATCAGCTTAGAGTAAAGGGGATGCAGGTGTTGAGACGACAATTTCATACTTGGTATGAATTGTATGAGTTTTGATTAACTTGCTAGACTAATTAATGATTTAGTCGTCACTGGATTGGAGAATCGTGTATCCTGAACACGATAGGATCCATTCGTGATTGTTGGAGTTGCGTAACTTGACCACTGTTGATTGTGGTAGTTGGATGTTGCGCACTCGACCACCATAGATGGTGGTTTTCCTTGTATGTTTTGGTTAGTACTGTAGATGTGGATAGAATGTTTTAGCATTACTATACCACAGACTTGTTTTGATAAAGGTGATGTTGGAAATCATTTAGTTGAAAGCTGGTGAAACCAGTTTATAGGACATAGATGACGGTTAACTTTTACACGAGTATTAGTTAATCCTTCCGGAGTGTATAAAAAGAAGGTTGTATGCAGATGCATCGTTTCAGGGATTGGAACGATTCCGATGCAGGTTGAATGAGGCATATCTTATGCCTACGTGAGTTAAGAAACTACGAGATAGTCTGTCATATATATGATGTGACATTAGTAGTTATTTGGATTTGTGGATGTATGGAGCAGGAATGCTCATGGGATTTTAACTAGCTACTGGGTAGCTACGATGGAGTTGCTAGAGCGCGAACAGTTACAACAATTGCAACGAGTGAGATTTGTCGCTATAGTCTTCCATGTACTTACAGCGTATGTGGAGTGTATCTTGGATGGTTGATGGATTCCTCTTTTGAGAAAAAATAACTCCCCGTCTCTGATAAGGATGGTGGGTTTCCGGAGTTGCCGTGTTTAAGGAAGAGTTGCTACAGAAAGCAAATCATTCGGGATGGGCTATATACTTGGAGGTACTGAGAATTGAAACGTTTATACTGGTGAAATGGTATAAAGAGAGTTATAGCAGATTTTGCTACTCGATGTTTAGTATGCCAGTAGGTGAAGGCTGAACATCAAAAACTCGATGGATTTCTCTAGAAAATTCCGATTCTGGAATGGAAGTGGGAGCATATCACGATTGATTGCGTTACGAGATTGCCTAGAACCCGTAAAGGACGTGATGTGATTTGGGCGATTATGCATCGACTGACCAAATCAGCTCATTTCCTTTCTATTCGTGGGTAGGACTTGTTGGATCGTCCGGCAGAGTTGTATTGCCGAAAGATTATCAGATCGTGTGGGGTACTTTTAAGTACCATATCGGATAGAGATTCACGATTTACCTTGCGATTTTGACAGAGTCTGCACCAGACTATGGGCACAGAGCTTCGGCTTAGTGCAACATTTCATCCGCAGACAGATGAACAGTCTGAGTGTATCATTTAGACGTTGGAGGATCTATTCAGATCTTGTGTCATGGATTATGGAGGTGTAACTTATCGGTTGGCTTTACCTCGAGCATTTGCGGGTGTTCACAACATATTTTATGTTTCTATTGTTAAATACCGAAATTTAAAAACACTAAATTAAACGGTCAAAATTAAGAAAATAATCTTAGAAATTATTTTCAGAATTTTTGAAGAATTTTATAAATTTTTCTGGAATTAAACGGGATTTATACGGGGTATTTACAGGGATAATTAATTTAATGGGGAATGTTAGAGAATTATTAAAACCTAATCTAGGTTAATTTCTTATTAAGGGGGTAATTGGGTTTATCGCGCCCGATGCCTTTCCCCTCGCGGCGGTTTCCTTCGCGAAATCTATCTTCTCGCCGCAGAGCACTTTTTCCACTCGCGAGCCCTTCTTCCCTGCGTCGCAACCGACACCGCCGCCTTCGACGTCGCGTGCTCCCTTCGCTTCGCTCACAAGACGCTCGCAGCCGGCGGCCGCCGTCGACGCCCTTGGACCCGCCCGACGCCCTTTCCTCTCGCGCGTGCTCTCTCCGCCGGCGACAGGTACCTCGCACGAGCTCTTCACCGCCGACGAGAAGGTCGCTGCCACCCACAGCGTCGTCCGACGCCGAGGGTGCGCGTCGTCCGCTGCTCACCGGCGCGCCGCCGCTTCTCGCTGGCTGCCGTCGTGGCCACAGGACCGCCGAGCCTTCTCTTCGCCTGCGGCCACCTTCTTCACTCGCCTCCGTCGTCGTAGCCTTCCCCTTCGTGCGTATTAATCTGCAGCGAAGGTCTCTGCCGGAACAAGGGGTTTTCTGCCGGTTATGTGGATTGCGCTGCCTGGTGGGGTTTTCTGCAGATCGTCGTCGGAGTTGGTAAGATCTGATCGTCTCTTTACTTTGGACGAAGATCAAAGTTCTAGCGGTGGTGTCCTTCATTTGGTTAAAGTTTATGATTGTTGGGCAGTGGTCTTGAATAGGGGAACAAGGATCGATAAGGAATGGTTGGAGTTGGTATATCTCGCTTGTTTGCTTTAATTGCGGTTTGATATTCGGCATGGTCACGAATTGGGTTGTAAAGGGGCGCGAAGAGTAGTTTTGGTCTAGGCTGTGATTTGGCTGTGAATAGGGCGGCTCTTGATGATGAAGGAGCTGTGATGATAGTGGCTGTGGGTGGATGTGTCGACTGTGAATTTAAGAAATTGAGTTGGGGGTATCGTTGGACTTCTAGGAGCTTGATTGGTCGATTTTCGGATGGTATTCAGTTGATCGGTATGATATTTGGAGGATTAGGAATTAATTGGGTTAATTGGGTTATAAAGGAAATCGATTAAGTATTCGATTTGTTGTTGAATTGCTTTTTGGTGCTTGACTATAGTCATGCTTTATGCAGGTTTCGGTCCACGGCGGAGTGTCCCCTCGTGACGATTTGATTCTTTCATGATATATATTCAAAGTGTATTTTGACTTATCTTTTAGATATAGTCAAGTTGATATGTTAGTTAGGATAGCATGCAATACTTTTCATGTTTATATGCCTAGTATGCTTAGTGCCTACTTGCTACATGCATTTGATGGATATGATTATATCTTCCTGTTTTATTTGGATCATGGTTGCTTGGATTATATATGCACTTATTGATTTTGCATATTATTCGGATGGATATTTGTAGTTGGATTTACATGCTTTAGTATCATGCACCATCTTGCATGATTGCATGCTGGCTGGACGGGGTTCCATTATTGTTGAGCCCGCAGCTAGTTACATGGCCTGCACACACTGCCACTCATGGGTTAGTGGTACATCAGGAGGGTGTGTGCAGTTGCTCTGTCAGGCTCCGCTGGACCGCTCATGGGTAGCGAAGGCAGCGTGGTAGTGGGCAGGATCCCTCCTCCGCCTATGACACGGGAGATGAGAGCTTAGCTCCCCACTATGTTTAGGCGGGAGGATAGGTGTACTCCGACATCCTGTCCACTCGGTCACTCGGGAAGCGATGATGGCGAGTGCATTGTCATAGCCCTACCACTCGGCTTCACCATCGTGTGAGGCGGTGTACCGGGGTGACCATGTCATTTGCACGACATGCATTTTGCAGATTGTATTGTGTTCTTTGCATTATTGTATTGATGCCTTGGATGTTGCATATGATTGACATGCATACAGGATTCATATTCTTATATGGTGATGACTTTATCTCTTATAGTAGGGCACATGCTCCTATATCGAGTAGGAGACTCGGTGAGTCTGATCCTTTTGCATTTATTTCTTGCTTACCATATATATGAGGCATCTTGGCATGATTAGTATTGTTAGCTATTTCTTACTATTCATATCGACTAGTATCCGCATGAGTTCTTTGAACTCACCCCGTTGATTTATATCTATTTCGAGGATGGAGCCGTCAGAGAGTCGGTTTGCCAAACCCTCGTCGTGGAAGTGTATTTTGTTATTTGTGTTTACGGTTTTGGGTATTTGGATTAGAATATATGTTTAGGACCGGAGTTGGATATTTGTACTGTGGATGTTTTGGTATGTCCTTAGGGACCTTGGATCGGATTTTTATTTCGATTGGATTTGGTTGAGTATTCCCGCCGGATGGCGTAAGGGTAAGTCTAGTTAGAGTAGACTTTTGTTTACCTAGATTTGTTGGCCCGAGGCCTTATTATTATCTCTGTGATGTGGTATGATTCCTCGTGTTGAGATGTATAGTGGCCGTAGGCCTTGTATAAAAATTGGTATTGTCACCCGTGCAGGAAGATGTCCGGATTTTGTCAAGCGGACTCCCTGGGCGTGACAATTTATTTGCATCGAGCGTAGGTTTCGAGTTCCTTAGGGTCTTTGGGTTTATGGAGTTCGCCAAGTTTGGTTGGTTAACTGGGTATTTTTGAGTTGTGCAGGATTCATGATTTTTATATTTGGAAATTCGAGGTATTGATGAGGTCAATATGGGGATTTAACACAGACATCTCCAGACTTACATTCTAGAAAATTTTCTAGATTTAGTACATATTTGTATTGGTTATATTTGGTTATGCGATATCATGTTTTATCTAGTATTGTTTTAACTGATATTTGGACAATTAGATTTTTAGGTTGCTGGTTTATAGATAGCATTTGGTTATAAATTGCTATTACTGCTATACGTAGCTTGTTATCATTGTGATATAAATGATAAGATATATTGGTAGATGTTTACCTCTTAGGATTTGACTAGTATTAGGATTATTAGACTAGTTGAATAATATGACTAAGATGGATAAATTCGTAGAATGTATGAGGACATGATTACATAGCTTACGTAGTTTAGAGTATATATAAGCATCTGATGCTTTATTTATATATTGCCTCGACTTTGTTCTGGCATTGACTTTGATCTGGCATGACCCTTTAGTTATACCCTAATAAATTTCAGCCATTGATTCCCCTTAGTATTACTATGTTGTCATTTATTAGACAGCGTGTTATGTGTTTTATTTGGCTATGTGATATTGCGGAGATACTATGATTGAGACTAGTAGAGATAGAATAACTTAGATGAAGTTATTCTGTAGGAGCGGATCTCAGGAATGAAACAACGTTAGTAGAACCCTAGGTGTTGGAACCCTAGGCGTAATAACCCGGATGTGCTCATTAGTATATGTTTATACATTTACTATTTCAGCTGATATGGTGATCGGATTAGTAGAGGTCATATGATTAGGATGCGATTAATCCTTAGAGGGTATATAACGTTGTTCATATTTATCGGCTGCCAACAATATCACCCATTCGTGGTTGAGGAAAGTTACAGTAGAGTTTCCCTAAAGGGGCTTTTGTGTATTTGAGGTCGAATAGGTCTCCCATGTATGGTTGAGATAATCTACTGTAAGGTTATACTTTTGCGTTATTCGTTCAGAGTTGGTGATAATCGGATTCGTATGACGTCTGTAGCTAGATAGCTACTTTACAGGTTAAGTAACCACGAGATCTGTTCGTGGTAGCAGGTTGGGGCATGCATGATTGAACTGGTAGGATGATATAATTTAGGCTTAACCCTCTTGCCGTGCTTGTTAGTAGACTTGTGGTCCTTATTGGCCTTGATAGGCGTTTCCTATTAGTTGAGACGAAACCCTATGATTAATTGTCTCGACGTGATTATTAGTGGACTTATGATTTTGATCGACCTTGATAACCGATCATGTTAGAAGGGTTGGAACGCTAGATTTAACCATCTCGACTTATTTATTTATAAGTCGATGATCTTTACCGACTTTGGTAAACATTTTATATTAGAGGTGTTGAAACCCTCGCTTGACCGCCTCAATGGGTTAATTTTAGATCGATGATCTTTAGCGACTGAAAGTCGATTTATGCGAATGTATTGGATAACCCTAGGCTTAACAACCTAGGATAATCGATTGCTCACGTGACCTATTGGTGGTAGTACGCTGCAGCGCGATAATTAGATATTTATATACAGCCTGTCTATCCACGAGTCTCATTCGTGGTAGCATATAGTTGCGCGTAGACCGTGCTATTGATTGTTGGCTCATGGGTTACGTTCGCGGTAGCTCATAGATAGTTTCCTTTTTATGCGAGAGCCACGAGACTTTATCGTGGTATCCCGATGTGCACTACTTGTTGCAGTGGTTGGGTTTTACGGGTATATTTGTTATACCACTGACCAGGATGGTAGTAGACTGATATTGATACTCTGAGGGTTGGGTTACTTTAGTTTGTTCCCTGTGACTTCCATTGTGTGCATTATGATTATGCACTATTATCTATCCATCTACTGAGTGGTTGTACTCACTCCCTCCTCACTTATCCTCTAGGTTAACTGATGGAGGACATGTTCTGTTGACCTACCTTTGTGTCGCTCAGAGAGTTCCTTGCCGTGCTTGTCTCCCTGCATCGTCGGGATGCTGCTTTGGTTACTTTATCGGTGTTGCATTTTGATTATGCACTTTGGATTTTGTCGCAATTGGATTTGGGGTCATAAAACTATTTTACTTTGATTGAGATATGTTTAGTCGTGCATGCATGCTTATTGAAATACTTGTATTTCTATAATTATTCGAGGTTTTTACCGATTTGGTCCATGGATTCGGATATTGTCACTAAGGGGCTCCTTGTCATTTGGATGACGGATATGCCCCAGGGGCGTGACAATTTATTGGTTTGCGTTTTGGTTTTGGGTTTTGTGTTTGAGGATTTGATTTCCTTGGATTTTTGGGAGTTCTTGGGTTTTGGGCACCGCATATCTCTGAGCTATAGGAAAAGTATTGTCTTTAGTAATTACGGTACTTTAGTGGCTAGGAAAACTATTGACTTAGTGAAATTGTCCCTACTCATGGTCGGGGACGAGGTCGATAACATATTGATCTTGAGGAATCTAATGATGATTTCAGAGGTACGGATTCTTAGAGGTGCCGACTGATGTCGAATTAGGAAGCTAGGGATTTGACCTGCTAGTCACCCATTTGAAGGTCAAGGAATAAACCCTCAGAGAGTATCAGTCCCTACTAATAGTGATTTGGTTATGGATAAGACGTGTATACTTACCTTTGGTCAAGACGATGAAAGATCGTTTTACCTTATTATAGGAGGTGTTGTATGGGATATTTAGCTATCCCAGTATTTCTTCTAGAGAAGATCCGGAACTCTTTGTTAAAGGAGAGATGGACCTTTGAGGTTATGCATCGATTATCGATGATAGAATGCGGTAGTTGTGGAAGGAAATGAATATCCTTCATTGTGGATAGAGGATCTATTTAGATCAGCTATAGGATACCTATATATACTCTAGGATTGATTGGTGACTAGTGTGATGATATTGTAGTGACATGGTGTCATACAATTATTATTGTCGTTGTGATGATTGTTATATCATCAGCTTAGAGTAAAGAGAATACATGTGTGTAGCGATGACAATTTCATACTTGGTATGAATTGTTTGAGCTTTTGATTATCTTATTAGACTTATTGACGACTTAGTCGTCCAGGGATTTGGGAAATCGTGTATTCTGGACACGATTGGATCATTTGTCATGGTGGTAGTTGGAGTTGAGCACTCGGCCACCGTAGATGATGATTTTTTGGTATTGATTTGATTATTACCATAGATATGGATAGGATGTTCTAGTGGTACTATACCGCTGACTGGTGATGGAATTTATTTGGTCTAAAGCTTGTGAAGTTAGTTTCACAGCTCAGACAATGATTGACTTTTACACCCGTGTTGTTTGATCATTCTCGGGTGGAAGGAAGGGTATTGTATGCGGATGCAATGTTTCAGAGAATGGAGCGTTTCTGATTTAGTTGATCGAGACGTATCCCGTGTTTACGTCAAATGAGGAACTACGAGATGGGTTGTCATATATATATGACGTGGACCTAGTAGGAGTTGTTATGTTGTTTTGTAGAGATGAGGAGCAGATATGCTTATGAGGTTTTAGCTAGCTACTGTGTAGTTGCATTTGAATTTCGGAAGAGTTATTATTGATTCGGGAACAACAGATAGATTCCTGTTGTGATGTTAGAGAGCATTTACCATAGAGTTGTACTCTTGCTCTACCGGTTCGGAATTAGTGATAGTGGAATTTGTATGTCGTAGGTGGCTAGATAGCTACCTGACATCTTGACTGGCTATGAGTCCCGGTCGTGGTAGCATGTCGTTGGCCGTAAGTAGTGCCTTTGGTATTACCTCGAGAGCCACGAGGCTTTATCATGATATTTTGATAAGTATTGCTGATGATCGCAAAAGGTTCTGTATGTTGCAGATGTATAGGATTGTATCCGGAAAATATTAAGTATTGAAACGTTCTCCATGGTGGAACGTCATGCGGAATTTAGTTGACTTGGAAGTCTGGTGTTCAGTGTGTCAACTAGTAAAGGTGGAATGCTAAAAATCAGCAAGGTTCTGTACCAAGAGAGAAGTGGGAGCCTAGTATGATGGACAGTGTTGGGAGATTATTTGGAATTCGGAAAGGACTTAGTATGATTGGTTAAGTCCACTCATTTTCTCTAGATCCATACAATGAGTTGTTGGATCGATGGATAGGTTTATACTATGAAGATTTCCAGTCATTGGAGTATCGTATGCGATAGCGATTCAGGATTTACCTTAGGATTATGGTAAAGTCTTTAACAGGTCACGGATATAGAGCTCCACTCGGGTACAGTTAGGTACTTATGATAGATGGTCGATATGAAGATACTATTCATACTCTGGAAGAGTTACTAGAAGCAAGTGTGATTTGATTTTAAGGGATATCAGTAACCCTACTTAGTCACTTGAGGTGTGTGACTTGTCTCCAGATATCTGAGATGGTTATTGTGACATCTCGTACTCGTACATGAGCAGAAAATTTGGGGACCAAATTTTTATTAGTGGGGGAGAATGTTAAATACCGAAATTTAAAAACACTAAATTAAACGGTCAAAATTAAGAAAATAATCTTAGAAATTATTTTCAGAATTTTTGAAGAATTTTATAAATTTTTCTGGAATTAAACGGGATTTATACGGGTATTTACAGGATAATTAATTTAATGGGGAATGTTAGAGAATTATTAAAACCTAATCTAGGTTAATTTCTTATTAAGGGGTAATTGGGTTTATCGCACCGATGCCTTTCTCGCATGGCGGTTTCTTCAGAAATCTATCTTCTCGCCCAGAGCACTTTTTCCACTCGCGAGCCCTTCTTCCTCTCGCCGCACCGCCCCATCACGTCGCGTGCTCCCCTTCGCCGCTGCCGACGCTCGGCCGGCGGCCGCCGAGCGCCTTGGACCCGCCGCTCGACGCCTTTCCTCTCGCCGCTCTCTCCGGCGGCAGTACCTCACGAGCTCTTCATCACGACGAGAAGGTCGCCGCCACTCCACGGCGTCCGACGCCGAGGGTCGTCGTCATTCACCGGAAGCGCCGCTTTCGCTTCTCGCAGCGGCCGTGGCCGTCAGGGCCGAGCCTTCTCTTCGCCTGCGGCCACCTTCTTCACTCGCCTCCGTCGTCGTAGCCTTCCCCTTCGTGCGTATTAATCTGCAGCGAAGGTCTCTGCCGGAACAAGGGGTTTTCTGCCGGTTATGTGGATTGCGCTGCCTGGTGGGGTTTTCTGCAGATCGTCGTCGGAGTTGGTAAGATCTGATCGTCTCTTTACTTTGGACGAAGATCAAAGTTCTAGCGGTGGTGTCCTTCATTTGGTTAAAGTTTATGATTGTTGGGCAGTGGTCTTGAATAGGGGAACAAGGGATTGGGATAAGGAATGGCTGCCGGTGGAGTTGGTATATCTCGTTTGTTTGCTTTAATTGCTGTGTTTGATATTCGTTATGGTCGCTGCGAATTGGGTTGTAAAGGGGCGCGAAGAGTAGTTTTGGTCTAGGCTGTGATTTGGCTGTGAATAGGGCGGCTCTTGATGATGAAGGAGCTGTGATGATAGTGGCTGTGGGTGGATGTGTCGACTGTGAATTTAAGAAATTGAGTTGGGGGTATCGGGACTTCCTAGGCGTGAGCTTGATTAGTCGATTTGATTCGGATGGTATTCAGTTGATCGGTATGATATTTGGAGGATTAGGAATTAATTGGGTTAATTGGGTTATAAAGGAAATCGATTAAGTATTCGATTTGTTGTTGAATTGCTTTTTGGTGCTTGACTATAGTCATGCTTTATACGAGTTTTGATCGGCGTCCCGATCGTGACGATTTGATTCTTTTGCGGATATATATTCAGGCGGGTATTTTGACTTATCTTTTAGATATAGTCAAGTTGATATGTTAGTTAGGATAGCATGCAATACTTTTCATGTTTATATGCCTAGTATGCTTAGTGCCTACTTGCTACATGCATTTGATCAGTATGATTATATCTTCCCTGTTTTATTTGGATCATGGTTGCTTGGATCAGTTATATGCACTTATTGACTTTGCATATTATTCGGATGGATATTTGTAGTTGGATTTACATGCTTTAGTATCATGCACCATCTTGCATGATTGCATGCTGGCTAGACGGGGTTCCATTATTGTTGAGCCCGCAGCTAGTTACATGGCCTGCACACACTGCCACTCATGGGTTAGTGGTACATCAGGAGGGTGTGTCGATTGCTCTGTCGAGTTCCATTGGACCGCTCATGGGTAGCGACAGGCAGCGTGGTAGCGCGAGGATCCCTCCTCCGGCCTATGACACCGTGGAGATGAGAGCTTAGCTCCCCACTATGTTTGGGGCGGGAGGATAGGTGTACTCAAGATCCTGTCCACTCGGTCACTCGGGGCATGATGGCGAGTGCACAATTGTCATAGCCCTACCCACTCGGCTTCACCATCGCGTGTGAGAGGCGGTGGCAAGCGTCGGGGTGACCATGTCATTTGCACGACATGCATTTTGCATTGCATTTGTATTGTGTTCTTTGCATTATTGTATTGATGCCTTGGATGTTGCATATGATTGACATGCATCTGAGATTCATATTCTTATATGGTGATGACTTTATCTCTTATAGTAGGGCACATGCTCCTATATCGGGAGTAGGAGACTCGGTGAGTCTGATCCTTTTGCATTTATTTCTTGCTTACCATATATATGAGGCTGTCTTGGCATGATTAGTATTGTTAGCTATTTCTTACTATTCATATCGACTAGTATCCGCATGAGTTCTTTGAACTCACCCGCTGATTTATATCTATTTCGGGATGGAGTGCGAGAGTCCAATTTGCCAAACCCCCTCGTGGAAGTGTATTTTGTTATTTGTGTTTACGGTTTTTGGGTATTTGGATTAGAATATATGTTTAGGACTGGAGTTGGATATTTGTACCTGTGGATGTTTTGGTATGTCCTTAGGGACCTTGGATCGGATTTTTATTTCGATTGGATTTCGGTTGAGTATTCCTGCCCAGATGGCAGAAGGGGTAAGTCTAGTTAGAGTAGACTTTTGTTTACCTAGATTTGTTGGCCTGAGGCCTTATTATTATCTGCGTGTGATGTGGTATGATTCCGGTCGTGTTGACCGATGTATAGTGGCCGTGTAGGCCTTGTATAAAAATTGGTATTGTCACCCGTACAGGGAAGATGCTGTCGGATTTTCGTCTGGCGGGGACTCCCTCGGGGCGTGACATCTATGCTGAGGAAATACATACCGCGTTCCGATCATGTTCTGAAAGAGGTACCACTCCCACTTCAGTCTAATGCAACCTATGAGAAGATTCGAGTGTGGATTCCTGGTCGCAAGGAGCGTTAGTTGCGGAACAAAACCATCCGACTCATAAAGGTTGAATGACAGCATCATATCGATGAGGAGGCTACGTGAGAGCTGGAAGATACTATCCGAGCTCGATAGCCTCATCTGTTCACTTGAGGTAAGTGATAGTTCAAGAAATTCTTGGATATATCATCACATTTAAGTATGAAATTTGGGGACCAAATTTTATTAAGTGGGGGAGAATGTAAAATACCCCAGAAAAAAAAATGTTGAAAGAATAATATTGTTATGGGATTAATTAAACCTAAGTGGGATTAATCCTTAGTGGAGTTTTAACTGGATCTATTTTCTTTTAACCCGATCCAACCCTTGATTATAAACGCCCAGCCATTTATTTCTTCCGTTCATTCGTTTCCTCTGCGACTCCATCTCTTCCCTCCCGCGACGATTTCTTTCCCCTATCTTCGCTGTTTTCCTTGTTTCGCGACCTAATCTCTCCGCGCCGATGACCTTTCCCTCGCTCTTGCTTTCTCGCAGAAAACGGTGGCGACCGAACTATCCTCGACGGTCTCCACAAACGAGTCGACGACGAGCACGCGTGGAGGGAAGCTCGAAATCGGCGGCGTCCAGTTGTAATCTACCCTGGCGATCTCTGCCGGAGCAAACTCAGGAACGGGCGGTGCTAGGGCAGCTCGATCCCTCTTCTCCAGGTTCTTGCTGGTCCCTTTCGTGTGAGCCGATTGGTGGCGTGATCGCCGCAACAGAGAGGGGCTTCCATGGGTTTCTCGACGCCGCCGCTAGGTAAGAGCCGATCCTTTCTTACCTTGCACGAAGATCGAATGTGTAGCCGTGTTCCTTCATTGGGTGTTACCTCGTGGTGAAGGAGACAGAGTTATCGTAGGTTTCCGGCGAATAGAGCATTTGGGGAGGAGAAGCGTCGACCTGCTTCAAATTCTTGTGAATCGAGCGGTGGAGCAAGCCGGATGGTGGGCTATGTTGGTGGTTTGTTGCGGCTGTGAACATGGGAGACGAGAAAGTCGCTGCCGGTTCAATGGACTTCACTGTCGATGGTCACCGGAGATGGGTAAGCACTGCTCTTTTCTTGATCTCGGATGAGATTTTAGGGGTTACTTTGATTTCCTTGGTTGAACGAGATTTTGATTTCGATCTCGTGGTTCCATTGGGTTCAAAGCAGTGTTTGGGAAGATGCTTCACAATCTGCCGGGTTAGGCGCAAGGAGTTCGTCGGTGAACAGGATCGCCGTCGGAATTAGTAAGTCGAGGTTATCCTTCATCACGATCAAAGTTTTGTGATGGTCCCCGGATCTTGTGGTGGTTGTTGTTAACTAGATTTGAATTGGAGTTAATTGTTCTTTAGGGATTTGATGATGGTAGAGGTTGTTGAATCTGCCGTGGAGATCAGATTTGAGCAGGGTTAAGCATCCCGATGGCAGCTGGGATTTTGGATTTGGGTTCCTTGTGTGTTGTGGTGTTCCGGTGAGCGGATGAAGAAATATGGATGGGCAGCTACGATCGGGATCTCCATGGTTCTGTGAGCTGAGGATTTAAGTTGAGGTAAGTTCTGGATTGATCTATAGATGCTATCAGATTTCTATTCTTCAACGTAAATTGTTGATAGCTAATTGGATATTGTTTTGTTGTTGATGAGTTGTGTGCTCGAGAGAGAGCTCAACTATGTGTGAATCGATATTGGTGCTTTGAATGGTTTGGATTTGAATTGGAAATGACGTAGTAGTTAAGTTGTGTAGTTGTTTAAAGCTTGTGCTTAAACATAGTTGATATTATGTGCGAGTTTGGGATACGGGCGGTCATGGCCGTGAGGATTATTCGAGCAGATCGTAGGTAATTTCCTACTGGTCGGGTAGATGTAATGATTTCCAGATTTAGATATAGATATGAACATGTTAGGTGTTCATATTACCTTGATCATGTTCTGTTTATCGTATGTTTGAACTTATCGTTGATATATATGTGTGCTCGATTATTGATAACACATATTCCCTAGCATGATCTAGAACTTACTGATGTGATGTAAGTAGGTCGAACGGTTTAGTAGGGTGTAGATGTTAGAGTACGGAGGATGACCTAAATTGTAAATTTGGCAAAAAGATCCTCTGTGGATAATTATGACCCTAGATGTAGGACTTATTCCATACCTGTATGTTGCACATTTATTCACCAACCACGGGTTGTGTGAATGGTCATGTGAGTCGTGACGGTGTCGCTGCTACGGACCGATGGTCCTAGCTTGTCATGATCGGATGAGTGACTCTCTGAGGTAGAGAGTGTATCGATCAATTGGGTGTGACTCTTGGTTGGGTGAGTCTAGGGTAGATGTTCTGTATGTGAGGCAAGACTCATTTCATTGCATGCATCGACGACATCGCCTCCCTTGGGGTTGAGAGAGAGTTGTCGGTCATTCCGCCTCCCGTGTTACTTTCAGAGGAAGCGGTGTGAGGGCATAGCATTTGTTGTGCCGCACTCTACCATTATCGCGATGGTAGTTGGAGTTGCGTGCAATTGTCTCGGTGCGTGGTACTCGACCACTCATTAGTAGTGTTAGCGGAGTGACCAGCAGAGGACCCCGATGTAGCGAGCTACTTACGCTCATATGCCATCGATCATACTACCCAACCGGTCACCGAGAGCGGTGGCGGTAGTCGGATAGTTGTCATGTCGTGCCACCCTAGGCCACACGGGTCGTGGTAGCGTAGGGGTGGCTGAGCATGACCATGCATGTTGCATTCGTATCATACGGTGTTTTGCATATGATTATATATATATATACATACCTGCTTGTATATATATATATATATGGATGATGGTGATTAGTATACATACAGATACAGTCTATATGTATACTCACTTTGATGATGCATTTGTATGTACTATGCTTGTTGCATTTGTTTGTACATATTCATACATGATACTGCATTTCCTGTATGGTAGTAGGTTGATACTTGTATACCTATCGGATATTCACAAAGGATACTCTTGACTCGGAGTTAGGGTATTGAGTTAGTACTATACTTTTATACCATATGATGTGATTATATGCCCAGGTTGGATCAGGATAGAGTAGCTGACTGCCAGGTATGTCAGCAACGTTGATGTTCAGTTTATTTAGTATATGCATGCATATCTATTATTATGCTGATGTATACTTGTTGTACGAGTAGACTAAACTGTTAAATGACATGTAATATTGATGCATATATTTACATGTTTTCTCTGATTACCTGCTGAGTTTTACTCACCACCTCCGACCCTGGGTTTTTCTGTCGCCCAGGTAACAGGTAGACGCCTTTGTGACGACTTGGAGCTGCGCCGATCGATCCATCCCATCTCCATTCTCCGATGTCTCCCGAGGAGTTTATTTTGTTTCTCTTATGGTTATGGATTTTGGTCCTATGTCATGGACCCTTGTTTTGTTATGGACTTATCGTGATGTCGATGTTTTATGTACGGTTTTTGTACTGTGATCTTGTCAGGTGGTGTACACCTGTATATTTTTTTTTGTTATGTATGTTGTGGGTATGGGGTTTTTATTTCCGCTGCTATCATTTGTTATATATATATTGTTGTTGTTGTGGGCCTACGGGCCTTGTATTAACCCGAAATGTTGCCACGTACAGGGGAGATGCCGTCCGTTTGATTTTCGGCTCGGCATGCTCTCGGGGCGTGACAATTGTACTTCTAATTTCTACTTCCAAAAGAGCACAATAGCATGAGTTGTTTTGTGACTGACATTATTTGTAAATGGCAGGAAGAATCAAGACCCATCAAAAGGACAGTTGATAAAAAAAACAAAAAGTTTCTAGTTTTCTGTTGGAAGTAGTTTCAAGTTTTCTTATCAGTCACCTACTATTTCATCCAAAAGCGAATGATTGCAAGAGAAATCGCTGCAACCGAAATAAAAGTACTGATGCACCAGTTTATGATTTCAAATTTCGCAGCCGAGATTTCCTATAAACAATAATAAACAAATCAAATTATTAATGTCAAATCAAAACATTTATAGAAAACTATCAAAATATTATAATCTAAAATACTATACCGATCTAATTTCCTCGTAAATTTCATATCAATTTTCTCAATTTTCAAATCTATTTTCTCAATTTCATATTTAATCTTTTGAAAATTATTCTCCTGCAATCAAAATATAAACTTATCCATGGAATTAATAATGACAAGGCAATAAAGTTTGAATCATAAAAATAAAATTACAACATCCATAAATTGAAGACTTTTTTGATAAAATTTTATTCAATTTCCTAAAATAATATAGCAAAATCTATAAACAATGCAAGTCACTATTACGACAAAGTTAGACATATCTAAAGTTTCAAAGCCCAAATACAAACTTGGATTTGAGGTGAGACAATCCAAATCACACTTGCATTTTTTTTATTAAATCTCATCTCCAAAACTAAATTCTAATGTTCTGGACTAGGAATAAATGGTCACATACATTAAACTAAATTGGCTGAATTCGCTAAAAAAAATTTAATTTCTAAGTGTATAACATGAAGAGACTATTTGGTAAAGCAATTGTCCTTTGTGGAATTCAATAATTAGGATGAAAAAATAAATAGCAGTTATGGAATTCAATAAATATTTTTTGTGATGGCCTCAGGCTGAACGGAAAAATCATACTCTTATGGACATGGTTAGAAGTATGTTAAGTTATAGTACTGTACCTTTATCATTGTGGATGCATGCATTAAAGACTGCTGAATATCTGCTTAATAGAGTTCCTAGTAAGGCAGTTCCTAAGACTCCTTATGAACTATGGACAGGAAGGAAATCTAGTTTAAGGCACATTCATATATGGGGATGTCCAACAAAAATAAAAGTATATAATTCACATGAAGAGACTATTTTATGTGTTTTTTGTAGTGGTATAATTTCTTCATGATTTATCTTCTTTCATCATGATCGAGGGACCAATAATGAGGAATCGGCGAACATAAACATCTTTTCCCCTAAAGAGTTCAAGCAATTAGATAAACTCAGTGACAAAATAGGTGAATCCTATTGAAAGCAATGTAAGAAATTGAGAATCCATGTGAATATAATTGTTGTCACCAAATAAAATTGTACTTCTAATTTCTACTTCCAAAAGAGCACAATAGCATGAGTTGTTTTGTGACTGACATTATTTGTAAATGGCAGGAAGAATCAAGACCCATCAAAAGGATGATTGATAAAAAAAAAAACAAAAGTTTCTAGTTTTACATTGGAAGTAGTTTCAAGTTTTCTTATCACCACCTACTATTTCATCCAAAAGCGAATGATTGCAAGAGAAATCACGAACCAAATAAAAATCTTGATGCAGTTTATGATTTCAAATTTCGCAGCCGAGATTTCCTATAAACAATAATAAACAAATCAAATTATTAATGTCAAATCAAAACATTTATAGAAAACTATCAAAATATTATAATCTAAAATACTATACCGATCTAATTTCCTCGTAAATTTCATATCAATTTTCTCAATTTTCAAATCTATTTTCTCAATTTCATATTTAATCTTTTGAAAATTATTCTCCTGCAATCAAAATATAAACTTATCCATGGAATTAATAATGACAAGGCAATAAAGTTTGAATCATAAAAATAAAATTACAACATCCATAAATTGAAGACTTTTTTGATAAAATTTTATTCAATTTCCTAAAATAATATAGCAAAATCTATAAACAATGCAAGTCACTATTACGACAAAGTTAGACATATCTAAAGTTTCAAAGCCCAAATACAAACTTGGATTTCAGGTGAGACAATCCAAATCACACTTGCATTTTTTTTATTAAATCTCATCTCCAAAACTAAATTCTAATGTTCTGGACTAGGAATAAATGGTCACATACATTAAACTAAATTGGCTGAATTCGCTAAAAAAAATTTAATTTCTAAGTGTATAACATGAAGAGACTATTTGGTAAAGCAATTGTCCTTTGTGGAATTCAATAATTAGGATGAAAAAATAAATAGCAGTTATGGAATTCAATAAATATTTTTTGTGATGGCCTCAGGCTGAACGGAAAAATCATACTCTTATGGACATGGTTAGAAGTATGTTAAGTTATAGTACCTTTATCATTGTGGATGCATGCATTAAAGACTGCTGAATATCTGCTTAATAGAGTTCCTAGTAAGGCAGTTCCTAAGACTCCTTATGAACTATGGACAGGAAGGAAATCTAGTTTAAGGCACATTCATATATGGGGATGTCCAACAAAAATAAAAGTATATAATTCACATGAAGAGACTATTTTATGTGTTTTTTGTAGTGGTATAATTTCTCCATGATTTATCTTCTTTCATCATGATCGAGGGACCAATAATGAGGAATACTGAAGGCGAACATAAACATCTTTTCCCCTAAAGAGTTCAAGCAATTAGATAAACTCAGTGACAAAATAGGTGAATCCTATTGAAAGCAATGTAAGAAATTGAGAATCCATGTGAATATAATTGTTGTCACCAAATAAAATTGTACTTCTAATTTCTACTTCCAAAAGAGCACAATAGCATGAGTTGTTTTGTGACCGACATTTTTTGTAAATGGCAGGAAGAATCAAGACCCATCAAAAGGACAGTTGATAAAAAAAACAAAAAGTTTCTAGTTTTCTGTTGGAAGTAGTTTCAAGTTTTCTTATCAGTCACCTACTATTTCATCCAAAAGCGAATGATTGCAAGAGAAATCACGCAATCAAATAAAAATCTTGATGCACGATTTATGATTTCAAATTTCGCAGCCGAGATTTCCTATAAACAATAATAAACAAATCAAATTATTAATGTCAAATCAAAACATTTATAGAAAACTATCAAAATATTATAATCTAAAATACTATACCGATCTAATTTCCTCGTAAATTTCATATCAATTTTCTCAATTTTCAAATCTATTTTCTCAATTTCATATTTAATCTTTTGAAAATTATTCTCCTGCAATCAAAATATAAACTTATCCATGGAATTAATAATGACAAGGCAATAAAGTTTGAATCATAAAAATAAAATTACAACATCCATAAATTGAAGACTTTTTTGATAAAATTTTATTCAATTTCCTAAAATAATATAGCAAAATCTATAAACAATGCAAGTCACTATTACGACAAAGTTAGACATATCTAAAGTTTCAAAGCCCAAATACAAACTTGGATTTGAGGTGAGACAATCCAAATCACACTTGCATTTTTTTTATTAAATCTCATCTCCAAAACTAAATTCTAATGTTCTGGACTAGGAATAAATGGTCACATACATTAAACTAAATTGGCTGAATTCGCTAAAAAAAAATTAATTTCTAAGTGTATAACATGAAGAGACTATTTGGTAAAGCAATTGTCCTTTGTGGAATTCAATAATTAGGATGAAAAAATAAATAGCAGTTATGGAATTCAATAAATATTTTTTGTGATGGCCTCAGGCTGAACGGAAAAATCATACTCTTATGGACATGGTTAGAAGTATGTTAAGTTATAGTACTGTACCTTTATCATTGTGGATGCATGCATTAAAGACTGCTGAATATCTGCTTAATAGAGTTCCTAGTAAGGCAGTTCCTAAGACTCCTTATGAACTATGGACAGGAAGGAAATCTAGTTTCAGGCACATTCATATATGGGGATATCCAACAAAAATAAAAGTATATAATTCACATGAAGAGACTATTTTATGTGTTTTTTGTAGTGGTATAATTTCTCCATGATTTATCTTCTTTCATCATGATCGAGGGACCAATAATGAGGAATACTGAAGGCGAACATAAACATCTTTTCCCCTAAAGAGTTCAAGCAATTAGATAAACTCAGTGACAAAATAGGTGAATCCTATTGAAAGCAATGTAAGAAATTGAGAATCCATGTGAATATAATTGTTGTCACCAAATAAAATTGTACTTCTAATTTCTACTTCCAAAAGAGCACAATAGCATGAGTTGTTTTGTGACTGACATTATTTGTAAATGGCAGGAAGAATCAAGACCCATCAAAAGGACAGTTGATAAAAAAAACAAAAAGTTTCTAGTTTTCTGTTGGAAGTAGTTTCAAGTTTTCTTATCAGTCACCTACTATTTCATCCAAAAGCGAATGATTGCAAGAGAAATCACTGAATCAAATAAAAATCTTCTTGCACTGATTTATGATTTCAAATTTAGCTAAAGATTTCCTATAAACAATAATAAACAAATCAAATTATTAATGTCAAATCAAAACATTTATAGAAAACTATCAAAATATTATAATCTAAAATACTATACCGATCTAATTTCCTCGTAAATTTCATATCAATTTTCTCAATTTTCAAATCTATTTTCTCAATTTCATATTTAATCTTTTGAAAATTATTCTCCTACAATCAAAATATAAACTTATCCATGGAATTAATAATGACAAGGCAATAAAGTTTGAATCATAAAAATAAAATTACAACATCCATAAATTGAAGACTTTTTTGATAAAATTTTATTCAATTTCCTAAAATAATATAGCAAAATCTATAAACAATGCAAGTCACTATTACGACAAAGTTAGACATATCTAAAGTTTCAAAGCCCAAATACAAACTTGGATTTGAGGTGAGACAATCCAAATCACACTTGCATTTTTTTTATTAAATCTCATCTCCAAAACTAAATTCTAATGTTCTGGACTAGGAATAAATGGTCACATACATTAAACTAAATTGGCTGAATTCGCTAAAAGAAATTTAATTTCTAAGTGTATAACATGAAGAGACTATTTGGTAAAGCAATTGTCCTTTGTGGAATTCAATAATTAGGATGAAAAAATAAATAGCAGTTATGGAGATTATATCAGAAAGTAAGTATAACTCCGAATAGATACACTTTGCATGTAGATATCTTCAACACAACGTCCATTCATATTCTCCAACATAAGGAACTCTCTTATTTGAGGTGAGACAACAAATGATGCATAATTTAAGGTCATATCTAAATCCTTATAAGAGTTGGCACACTAATCAATCAAACTACATTAGTACATCCATCTTTACTAGTTAGAATATAAAATAACTTAAAACATCCTATTAAGGAGGATAAATTACGAAGTGTATTCAAACAAATTGAGTAAAAAGAGAACAGAATGAAAACATAATGTAGTATTGCATTTATCCAATAGGTATTGGCAAAACAAATTTTGATAATAGGGTTAATACTAATGATGCATAAAACTAGGATGATTGGAATAGACAATTGTAGCCTAGTTAGTAGCAATGATAGTAGACAATAAACAAGTGGCATTTGGTGACACATCAATTTTAGTGGTTGTAACGTTCGATGGTGATGATATTGATAATGTCATGTGGAGATGCAATAAAATACTAAATAAAATAAAAATATACAAAAATCAATTAAGAGGACAAAGATTAAGAATAACAATTTAGGACACCTTTGAATGGAACATGATAAGACTATTAGGTAGTTAATTCAAGTGAACAAACTGATTTACTAAAAAATTGAAATCATATATAAACATATTAAGCATATGATACCTTCGAAGAATGTTGACAATACAAAATGTCAAAAAATTATTAATACTCCAACACATTTCAATATTTACTTGATTCGTATAAGTTAAAACTTTTTAATACACGATACACTCTATAAAAATCTTTTTCGAATGACTAAATATAATCATTAAGAATCAAACAAATAAAAATTTGATCATTATTTATAACATAGTAGTTTTTAAAATGAACAAGATTATTTGTCAATTAGCTAAACACAACATGAGATATATTTACACTTCATATTACCTACATGTTCTTCATTTCATACATGAATTGTGTGAGAGTTGAACTTTGAAAAACCTCAACCTGTACAAACACTAAATAAATTATCAACTTCCAGAAACAAAGGCAAAGTAAATCTATAAAACATTCGAAAAAATGTTACAAACCTTTTCCAATCCAGACTTTGACGCAAATGACAGTGTCATATGTTTTAAATTATTATTTGCAACCTCAGTAATATTTTTTGTGATGGCCTCCGCCTGATAAATTTTATTTTCATCAGTCTTCTCGTTTTGCAAAGAAGAAGAGGAGTACCACAGTAGAGAGGCACAGAGGTGAGATCGCGACCGCATCATTGATCAAACCCTTCCGGAAAGGCGGGACAGAGGTGGCATCGTTGGTAAACGATCCATGGGGCACAAGAAACTCTGACACGATAGCGGGAGAAACCCTAACGAGAGTAGCGTGAGAAACCCTGAACGTGGCCGACATGTGAAACCTATGGAGAGCAGCGCGAGAAACACAAATGAGAGTAGCGTGAGAAATCCTGGATATTACCAGCGGGGAAGACCAAAGGAGAGCAGCGTGAGAATCCCTAGATGATGAGGGTGGCGAGATGGGATCTGGAAGAAAGGAAATTTAATTAATAAATGATCCAGGGTGTCGTTTTTATCCCATGGGCTTTGATTTAATTAAAAAATTAAATCCAACTAAAATGGCGACTCAAATGCTAAGTATATTAAATTATAACTCAATTCTATCGAGCTGCATAAAATTGAATTGAAAATTAATTAAAATCAATTATGTTTTTGACAATTATAGTTAGTTTTTATTATTAATCAAATATCTATAAAATTAAAGGTATAAGTCATGACAATTAATGTAGGGAATAGATAAATAATGATATAAGTAATTAAGAGAGTTAAAATTGTATAAAATTACAACTATCAATTTGTAATTTCGATGATACGCATCAAAAGAGTTTAATACGTGACGATTCCATGATAAAATCGTATCAATAAATTCTTCTTTAATCGAGAAAGAATAGAAAAGGATTTGTAATAGAATCTATAAAAAAACCGTTGTTAGCGTACTATATAACTCATGAATTGGAATGAATTAGAAAAAACTTATGAAATTATACCTCACAATGGGTAAGAGAGTTGTACCGAACGTAAAACTAAAGACATCTCAAATTCGCTTCCACATAGATGACATGGTGATTAAGACACGACGGTACTTGCTTTTCTCAGTATCTTTATCATTAATTAATTTTGCAACGGTATCGTGATCCATGAAGCATTAAATCAAAACAAAAAGATGAACAATTGAAGAATGAGTCGAGATGAGAATCAGAAAGAATGCAAGGACAAGGAGGTGTTTCCTTTCCATTCAAATTTAATTTTGGAGGGTGCAAATCCTAATTAAAAATCTTCCTAATACCTAAACAATAAACTTCCAACCTATGGTTGTTAGCCACTTTAACTTCCAAAACATCAAAATACCTAATTTACACTATTTGTTGTTAATCACTTTATTGTTGGCACAAATGAATAACTTGTTAGATTATTTAATAATAATCTAGTGTGACCCATGTAACTTATAGGATTGACTTTAATATAATAGAGTCTAATGTGATGGTTGTTTGGCTTAATGGAAATTAATGTCAAGGGTTTTATTTATTAATTAAATAAATCCCTCTCCTTTCTCTTTTATAAAAGATAAATCAAAGGTTAAACATGATGGCTAAGTGGGTGGTTGCTAGAAGAGGTTACTAAAACTTCTCTATATATACATTCTATGCTAAAAAGTTGGGAATCTGCCCAACTAGCAGTCCCTTACCACCTGTCCCAGGGCTGCGGCGAGAGGGAGGTAAATCACGGGGGAGACATGAAAAAGGGTGTGAGAAGAGAGTTGTGAAGGTGAAAGAAAGGTTAGTATTCTTAATCATCAAAGGATACAATTAAAGAAAAAGTTAGAGAGGAGAGAATTCTTATATACATATTTCGCTGTATTATGGATCCAGGTATGTTTTATTTGTCTCACATTATAGATTTTAGATTTTGATATGGATGTGAAGATCACAATATTCAAGATCTTCTTCGTAATTATAAATTGATGAATCGTAAGAAAATTTTACATATGGTATTAGAGCCAGGTTATAGATATTGTGATTTTCCATTTATAAAACACCATGCATGAAATTGCATTATGTGTTATTACATTATATCAATTTCTGTTCTTTTATTTAAGTATGACAGAATATTAAATTAAAGAAAAAAAGTGACTGTACATTTTTTTTAATTATATGCAATTCCTTTTTCAACTGGATTCTATTATTTGATATTAAATTGAATTGCATAATAAAAATTAAATTTAATAGATATGTGTTTTTTTAAATCAGATTCTGTAATTTAAAAAAAACTGATTGTATGTTTGTTGCAAACAGTTTTTTTTAAATTAATTTAATTTAATTAGATTCAATTAATTGACATTAAATTGGATGAAAAGTAGTATGAAATTGAAAATATTAAATTGCATGAGAATTATTCAATTATGACTGTTTGATAATTGATAATTATTTGCGATTGGTTTATATTAATTGTTATATTTATTATTTATGTGATGCATTATAACAATTAATATACAATTATTTAATTTTATTTGGAATTATATATTATAGATTTGGAGTTTGTTAATCACCAAAGTGATCAACTCTAAGAAATTTATGATTCCAAATAATAAAAATAATTGTATATGAATATGAACAATAAATGAAAAATTCTGTTGATACATATAATTTTAATTTGGAATTATATATTATTAAATGATTTGTTAATCACCAAAGTGATCAAATCAATAAAATTTATAATTCCAAATATTGATGCTACATGAATGATGTATTTTGGGTTGTTTGAAATTCATTGTTATAAGACATATAAGTATCACCCAAAGGTGGATCATGACTTATAATTAATGATATTAAAGATTTATTAACATACTTGATAAATGCTTGAATATCCAAAGATATCATGCATGTTATCTTATGTATAGTTGGTTACCCATTAAAGTAATGTTGATTTAGCATCATTATCATTACACAATTAAGTATCACCCAAAGGTAAACTTAGGTACATTATTGAAGTTGATTATAGTTTGAATCTATTAAATTTACTCAAAGCATTAATATATGAGTTTGTATAAATGTTTGCAGCTTCCAATAATGTGTTTACTTTGGGCAATGGAATGATTAAGTTCAATGGACTAAATTATGTTAATTGGTCTGAACAAATTCAGTTTCAACTGAGTGTTATGAATCTTGATATGACATTGGTAATGGAACAAAAACCTACATCCATTACTGAAACTAGTACGGAAGCTGACAAGACTCTTTACGAGGCTTGGGAGTGATCTAATAGACTGAGTTTGAACTTAATGAAGATGACGATGACTGAAAATGTTAAATCATCTATGCCCAAAACTAACTGTGCAAGGGAATTTATGAAAATGATTAAGGAATACTCACAATCAGAGATTGCAGATAAATCCATTGTTGGAACTTTAATGAGTGAGTTGATGACTAAGAAATTTGATTGGTCTCAGCCCATTCATGATCATGTGACAAGTATGGCAAATCTAGCAGCAAAGTTAAAATTGATGGGAATGGATGTGAATGAGTCATTTCTAGTACAATTCATTATTAACTCACTTCCTTCTGAGTTTGGACAGTTCCAAGTTAATTATAACACTATTAAAGAGAAATGGAACTTTCAAGAAATTAAGGCTATGTTGGTTCAAGAGGAAGAGAGGTTAAAGAAAATGAAGGATAATTCCATCCATTTATCGACTTATGATAGAGCCAGTGGCAGTAAGTCTAAACCAGGTAATAAAGGTAAAAATAATGGTAAAGCTCTCTTAAAAGTTAAAGAGCGTGGTGGAGTCCATAAAGAGAAGAAGTGCTATTTTTGTAATAAAAGTGACCACTTCAAGAAGGACTGTTTGAAAAGAAAGAGTTGGTTCGAAAAAAAAGGTAAATATTATGTTTTAATAAATTTCGAATCAAATCTTATTAAAGTACCAAATAATACTTGGTGGTTAGATTCTGGTGCAACTACTCATGTGTCACATATTATACAGGGATTCCTTTCGATCCGAACCATAAACGAATCAAAATTTTCACGTATATGGGGAACAGAATGAAGGCACAAATAGAAGGAATTGGGACGTACAGATTGATCTTGGACACTGGTTGTTCTTTAGATCTAGAAAATTGCCTATATGTTTCTGTATGTGCTAGAAATTTAATTTCTGTTGGAAAGTTGAACGTTATAGGATTTAACTTTAAGATTGGAGATGGTGTAGTTTCTTTATATGAACATAAGTACTATTATGGTTCTGGTACTTTAATAGATGGTTTATACCGTTTAAATCTTGATGTTAATTTTTCTAAATCTCTGTTTCATGTCGAACATGTTCTTGGTAATAAACGTAGTGCACATAATGAGAGTTTTGCTTATTTGTGGCATCAAAGATTAGGTCACATATCCAAAGAAAGGATAATGAGATTAATGAAAAGTGAAATATTACCTCAATTGAATTTTGATGACTGGGATACATGTTTGAGTTGCATTAAAGGAAAGCAAACTAAACATATATCAAGAAAGTCAGCCACAAGAAGCAGTCAACTACTTGAATTGATACACACTGATATATGTGATTTTTTTGATGTTTCATCTTGGAATAGTGAAAAGTATTTTATCACCTTTATTGCACGTTATTGTTATTTATACTTACTGTATGAAAAATCTCAAGCAGTGAACATCCTTGAGGTGTTTGTTAATGAGGTTGAAAGACAGTTAGATAGAAAAGTGAAAGTTGTAAGATCTGATAGAGGTGGTGAATATTACGGAAAATTTAATGAGAGTGGACAATGTCCAAGTCCATTTGCAAAATTTCTTCAAAGTCAAGGCATATGTGCACAGTATACTATGCCCGGTACACTGCAACAGAATGGTAGATGAACGGAGAAATCGTACTCTTATGGACATGGTTAGAAGTATGGTAAGTTATAGTACTATACCTTTATCATTGTGGATGCATGCATTAAAGACTGCTGAATATCTGCTTAATAGAGTTCCTAGTAAGGCAGTTCCTAAGACTCCTTATGAACTATGGACAGGAAGGAAACCTAGTTTAAGGCACATTCATATATGGGGATGTCCAACAAAAATAAAAGTATATAATTCACATGAAGAGACTATTTTATGTGTTTTTTGTAGTGGTATAATCTCTCCATGATTTATCTTCTTTCATCATCATCGAGGGACCAATAATGAGGAATACTGAAGGCGAACATAAACATCTTTTCCCCTAAAGAGTTCAAGCAATTAGATAAACTCAGTGACAAAATAGGTGAATCCTATTGAAAGCAATGTAAGAAATTGAGAATCCATGTGAATATAATTGTTGTCACCAAATAAAATTGTACTTCTAATTTCTACTTCCAAAAGAGCACAACAGCATGAGTTGTTTTGTGACTGACATTTTTTGTAAATGGCAGGAAGAATCAAGACCCATCAAAAGGACAGTTGATAAAAAAAACAAAAAGTTTCTAGTTTTCTGTTGGAAGTAGCTTCAAGTTTTCTTATCAGTCACCTACTATTTCATCCAAAAGCGAATGATTGCAAGAGAAATCGCTGCAACCGAAATAAAAGTACTGATGCACCAGTTTATGATTTCAAATTTCGCAGCCGAGATTTCCTATAAACAATAATAAACAAATCAAATTATTAATGTCAAATCAAAACATTTATAGAAAACTATCAAAATATTATAATCTAAAATACTATACCGATCTAATTTCCTCGTAAATTTCATATCAATTTTCTCAATTTTCAAATCTATTTTCTCAATTTCATATTTAATCTTTTGAAAATTATTCTCCTGCAATCAAAATATAAACTTATCCATGGAATTAATAATGACAAGGCAATAAAGTTTGAATCATAAAAATAAAATTACAACATCCATAAATTGAAGACTTTTTTGATAAAATTTTATTCAATTTCCTAAAATAATATAGCAAAATCTATAAACAATGCAAGTCACTATTACGACAAAATTAGACATATCTATAATTTCAAAGCCCAAATACAAACTTGGATTTGAGGTGAGACAATCCAAATCACACTTGCATTTTTTTATTAAATCTCATCTCCAAAACTAAATTCTAATGTTCTGGACTAGGAATAAATGGTCACATACATTAAACTAAATTGGCTGAATTCGCTAAAAGAAATTTAATTGCTAAGTGTATAACATGAAGAGACTATTTTTTAAAGCAATTGTCCTTTGTGGAATTCAATAATTAGGATGAAAAAATAAATAGCAGTTATGGAGATTATATCAGAAAGTAAGTATAACTCCGAATAGATACACTTTGCATGTAGATATCTTCAACACAACATCCAATCATATTCTCCAACATAAGGAACTCTCTTATTTGAGGTGAGACAACAAATGATGCATAATTTAAGGTCATATCTAAATCCTTATGAGTTGGCACACTAATCAATCAAACTACATTAGTACATCCATCTTTACTAGTTACAATATAAAATAACTTAAAACATCCTATTAAGGAGGATAAATTACGAAGTGTATTCAAACAAATTAAGTAAAAAGAGAACAGAATGAAAACATAATGTAGTATTGCATTTATCCAATAGGTATTGGCAAAACAAATTTTGATAATAGGGTTAATACTAATGATGCATAAAACTAGGATGATTGGAATAGACAATTGTAGCCTAGTTAGTAGCAATGATAGTAGACAATAAACAAGTGGCATTTGGTGACACATCAACTTTAGTGGTTGTAACGTTCGATGGTGATGATATTGATAATGTCATGTGGAGATGCAATAAAATACTAAATAAAATAAAAATATACAAAAATCAATTAAGAGGACAAAGATTAAGAATAGCAATTTAGGACACCTTTGAATGGAACATGATAAGACTATTAGGTAGTTAATTCAAGTGAACAAACTGATTTACTAAAAAATTGAAATCATATATAAACATATTAAGCATACGATACCTTCGAAGAATGTTGACAATACAAAATGTCAAAAAATTATTAATACTCCAACACATTTCAATATTTACTCGATTCGTATAAGTTAAAACTTTTTAATACACGATACACTCTATAAAAATCTTTTTCGAATGACTAAATATAATCATTAAGAATCAAACAAATAAAAATTTGATCATTATTTATAACATAGTAGTTTTTAAAATGAACAAGATTATTTGTCAATTAGCTAAACACAACATGAGATATATTTACACTTCATATTACCTACATGTTCTTCATTTCATACATGAATTGTGTGAGAGTTGAACTTTGAAAAACCTCAACCTGTACAAACACTAAATAAATTATCAACTTCCAGAAACAAAGGCAAAGTAAATCTATAAAACATTCGAAAAAATGTTACAAACCTTTTCCAATCCAGACTTTGACGCAAATGACAGTGTCATATGTTTTAAATTATTATTTGCAACCTCAGTAATATTTTTTGTGATGGCCTCCGCCTGATAAATTTTATTTTCATCAGTCTTCTCGTTTTGCAAAGAAGAAGAGGAGTACCATAGTAGAGAGGCACAGAGGTGAGATCGCGACCACATCATTGATCAAACCCTTCCGGAAGGGCGGGACAGAGGTGGCATCGTTGGTAAACGATCCATGGGGCACAAGAAACTCTGACACGATAGCGGGAGAAACCCTAACGAGAGTAGCGCGAGAAACCCTGAACGTGGCCGACATGTGAAACCTATGGAGAGCAGCGCGAGAAACACAAATGAGAGTAGCGTGAGAAATCCTGGATGTTACCAGCGGGGAAGACCAAAGGAGAGCAGCGTGAGAATCCCTAGATGATGAGGGTGGCGAGATGGGATCTGGAAGAAAGGAAATTTAATTAATAAATGATCCAGGGTGTCGTTTTTATCCCATGGGCTTTGATTTAATTAAAAAATTAAATCCAACTAAAATGGCGACTCAAATGCTAAGTATATTAAATTATAATTCAATTCTATCGAGCTGCATAAAATTGAATTGAAAATTAATTAAAATCAATTATGCTTTTGACAATTATAGTTAGTTTTTATTATTAATCAAATATCTATAAAATTAAAGGTATAAGTCATGACAATTAATGTAGGGAATAGATAAATAATGATATAAGTAATTAAGAGAGTTAAAATTGTATAAAATTACAACTATCAATTTGTAATTTCGATGATACGCATCAAAAGAGTTTAATACGTGACGATTCCATGATAAAATCGTATCAATAAATTCTTCTTTAATCGAGAAAGAATAGAAAAGGATTTGTAATAGAATCTATAAAAAAACCGTTGTTAGCGTACTATATAACTCATGAATTGGAATGAATTAGAAAAAACTTATGAAATTATACCTCACAATGGGTAAGAGAGTTGTACCGAACGTAAAACTAAAGACATCTCAAATTCGTTTCCACAGAGATGACATGGTGATTAAGACACGACGGTACTTGCTTTTCTCAGTATCTTTATCATTAATTAATTTTGCAACGGTATCGTGATCCATGAAGCATTAAATCAAAACAAAAAGATGAACAATTGAAGAATGAGTCGAGATGAGAATCAGAAAGAATGCAAGGACAAGGAGGTGTTTCCTTTCCATTCAAATTTAATTTTGGAGGGTGCAAATCCTAATTAAAAATCTTCCTCGCAACGACCTAAACAATAAACTTCCAACCTATGGTTGTTAGCCACTTTAACTTCCAAAACATCAAAATACCTAATTTACACTATTTGTTGTTAATCACTTTATTGTTGGCACAAATGAATAACTTGTTAGATTATTTAATAATAATCTAGTGTGACCCATGTAACTTATAGGATTGACTTTAATATAATAGAGTCTAATGTGATGGTTGTTTGGCTTAATGGAAATTAATGTCAAGGGTTTTATTTATTAATTAAATAAATCCCTCTCCTTTCTCTTTTATAAAAGATAAATCAAAGGTTAAACATGATGGCTAAGTGGGTGGTTGCTAGAAGAGGTTACTAAAACTTCTCTATATATACATTCTATGCTAAAAAGTTGGGAATCTGCCCAACTAGCAGTCCCTTACCACCTGTCCCAGGGCTGCGGCGAGAGGGAGGTAAATCACGGGGGAGACATGAAAAAGGGTGTGAGAAGAGAGTTGTGAAGGTGAAAGAAAGGTTAGTATTCTTAATCATCAAAGGATACAATTAAAGAAAAAGTTAGAGAGGAGAGAATTCTTATATACATATTTCGCTGTATTATGGATCCAGGTATGTTTTATTTGTCTCACATTATAGATTTTAGATTTTGATATGGATGTGAAGATCACAATATTCAAGATCTTCTTCGTAATTATAAATTGATGAATCGTAAGAAAATTTTACATATGGTATTAGAGCCAGGTTATAGATATTGTGATTTTCCATTTATAAAACACCATGCATGAAATTGCATTATGTGTTATTACATTATATCAATTTCTGTTCTTTTATTTAAGTATGACAGAATATTAAATTAAAGAAAAAAAGTGACTGTACATTTTTTTTAATTATATGCAATTCCTTTTTCAACTGGATTCTATTATTTGATATTAAATTGAATTGCATAATAAAAATTAAATTTAATAGATATGTATTTTTTTAAATCAGATTCTGTAATTTAAAAAAAAACTGATTGTATGTTTGTTGCAAACAGTTTTTTTTAAATTAATTTAATTTAATTAGATTCAATTAATTGACATTAAATTGGATGAAAAGTAGTATGAAATTGAAAATATTAAATTGCATGAGAATTATTCAATTATGACTGTTTGATAATTGATAATTATTTGCGATTGGTTTATATTAATTGTTATATTTATTATTTATGTGATGCATTATAACAATTAATATACAATTATTTAATCCGCCAGACGAAAATCCGACAGCATCTCCCCTGTACGGGTGACAATACCAATTTTTATACAAGGCCTACACGGCCACTATACATCGGTCAACACGACCGGAATCATACCACATCACACGCAGATAATAATAAGGCCTCAGGCCAACAAATTGTTGGGAGTATGGGGAATACAATCAAAGTCCCACATTGGTAAGACATGGAAAAGATCATGTGCTTATAAGAAAAAAGATATCTCCATTGGCATGAGGCCTTTTGGGTAGAGCCCAAAAACAAAACCATGAGGGCTTATGCCCAAAGTGGACAATATCATACCATTGTGGAGATATGTGGATATTATAAGCACTAACAATTGGTATCAGAGCCATGGTCCATGTCAAGCCATGAACCTCGAACGAAGGAAGTTGAGCTCCCACGTCCGGATCAAGAGAACCAGACATCAGGAAGGAAGTCTAGTTGGGTCGGGGGGACCGAACAACTGGCAGGAAGTCCTGGTGGGTTGAAGATCGGACATCAAGAGAAAATCCTTCGAGGAGGGATAGGCTTGAGGGGGGGCCCAATGTGGTCCTTCGTTTGAGGGGGGGATTGTTGGGAGTATGGGGAATACAATCAAAGTCCCACATTGGTAAGACATGGAAAAGATCATGTGCTTATAAGAAAAAAGATATCTCCATTGGCATGAGGCCTTTTGGGTAGAGCCCAAAAACAAAACCATGAGGGCTTATGCCCAAAGTGGACAATATCATACCATTGTGGAGATATGTGGATATTATAAGCACTAACACAAATCTAGGTAAACAAAAGTCTACTCTAACTAGACTTACCCCTTCTGCCATCTGGGCAGGAATACTCAACCGAAATCCAATCGAAATAAAAATCCGATCAAAGGTCCCTAAGGACATACCAAAACATCCACAGGTACAAATATCCAACTCCAGTCCTAAACATATATTCTAATCCAAATACCCAAAACCGTAAACACAAATAACAAAATACACTTCCACGACGAGGGGGTTTGGCAGCTGGACTCTCCTGACAGCTCCATCCTGAAATAGATATAAATCAACGGGGTGAGTTCAAAGAACTCTGCGGGTATAGTAGATATGCAAAGTAAGGTATAGCTAACAATACTAATCATGCCAGTACAGTCTCATATATATGGTAAGCAAGAAATAAATGCAAAAGGACTGTACTCACCTGAGTCTCCTACCCTGATATAGGAGCATGTGCCCTACTATAAGAGATAAAGTCATCACCATATAAGAACATGAATCCTGTATGCATGACAATCATATGCAACATCCAAGGCATCAATAAAATGCAGCAACCACAATACAAATGCGATCCATGCAAAGTGCATGCCGTGCCAATGACATGGTCACCCCTGACGCCAGTCAGCCGCCTCACACGCAATGGTGAAGCCGAGTGGGTAGGGCTATGACAACTGTGCACTCTGCCATCACTGCTCCTGAGTGACCGAGTGGACGGGATCTTTGTGAGTACACCTATCCTCCTGCCCCAAACATAGTGGGGAGCTAAGCTCTCATCTCCTGTCATGCAGAGCGGAGGAGGGATCCCGCCGCTACCACGCCTCGTCGCTACCCATGGCGGTCCAATGAGCCTAACAGAGCAACTGCACACACCCTCCTGATGTACCACTAACCCATGAGTGGCAGTGTGTGCAGGCCATGTAACTAGCTGCGGGCTCAACAATAATGGAACCCCGTCCAGCCAGCATGCAATCATGCAAGATGGTGCATGATACTAAAGCATGTAAATCCTACTCAAAATACCTATCCGAATAATATGTACAATCAATATGTACATATCCATAATCCAAATACAATGATCCAAGTAAAACAGGAAGATATAAACATACTGATCAAATGCATGTATCTAGTAGGCACAAAAACATACTAGGCATATAAACATGAAAAGTATTGCATGCTATACTAACTAACATATCAACTTGACTATATCTAAAAGATAAGTCAAAGTACCCGCCTGAATATATATCCGCAAGAATGAACCAAATCGTCACGACTGGGGACCTGCCTCGTGACCGAAACCTGCATAAAGCATGACTATAGTCAAGCACAAAAATACAATTCACCGACAAATCGAATAACAAATCGACTTCCTTCATATCCCAATTAACCCAAACTATTTCCAATTTTCCTTGTCCACAAACAATCCATACAATTAATTTAGCCCAAATCCCATATCCTCCGAGTAACACATTTTTGAACCATTCCTCGCTCACTAACATACCAATCAAACGGATAACACCCGAATCAGCCCAAATCGACCAATCAAACTCACCGACCCTAGGAATTCCATCGACAGCCGATACTAACCCAATTAATTCCTAATCCTCCAAATATCATATCGATCAACCGAACAACACCAAAATCATGCTTACCAGCCCTAGAATCCCACGTGACCCTTCACAGCCCATCGTTGCACGAAATTAGGGATCTAATGAACCCTAATTGGAACCCAACATAACCCACAGCCATTTACAATCCTCCACAGCCAACCCATTCCTAAATGGAACCTCACTATCGACCAAGATCAACCATCAACAAATAAAAACAGGTAATAGGTTGAGATTTACCCTTTCGATAAACCCCCAAGAAGCACCACCCAATCTAGATACCACGATCACCGGCGGAGAGAGGGCTCACTACTGGGTCCAGCGCAAAGCGCCCGGGAGGATAAGAAAGAAGGTCGCACGGTGGTCCCGGCCTCAGGAAGGCGGCGACCTAGTCGTCGGCGAGGGCGGCTCGGCGAGGAACCCGCCGAGCACGGAGAGAGCACGGCCGAGATGAAGAGCCGACGCCCGGGCACAAGAAGGGCGGCACCGGCCGCCGCGAGCAATCGACGAAGAAGAGGGTCTGCGTGACGCTGGGGAAAGACGCAGGCTCGGGGATGAAGAGGTTGCGCGTGAGAACTCGCCAAGGAAATAGGAAGTCACTGGCGGGAAAAGAGGAAAAATAGATTTTTAGAAAGCTTAGGTTTTCCGATTTAGGTTAATACCCCCTTAAATAAAGCCTATCTACTTTATCCCCGTAAAAGTCTCGTACGAAGTCCGTTTAATTGCAGAAAAAATTCCTAAAATTCCCTAAAAATCTTGAAAATAATCCCTAGGATTATTTCCCCGAAATTCTGACCATTAAATTTCGTATTTTAATTTCAGTATTTTTACATTCTCCCCCACTAATAAAAATTTGGTCCCCAAATTTCCTACTCGTATATAAGTACGAGATGTCCCTATAACCATCTCAAGCATCTGGAGACAAGTCACACCTCAAGTGACTAAGTGGGGTTACTGATATCCCTAAAAATCAAACCACACTTGCTTCTAGTAGCTCTTCCAGAGTATGAATAGTATCTTCATATCGACCACCTATCATAAGTACCTAATGCACTGAGTGGAGCTCTATATCGTGGACTGTTAAAGACTTTACCATAATCCTAAGGTAAATCCTTAATCGCTATCGCATACGATACTCAAAGATCCTCCATGAACTGGAAATCGCCACAATATAACCTATCCAGCGCTCCAACAAACTCCTCGTATGGATCGAATGAAAATGAGCGGACTTAACTAATCATACTAAGTCCTTTCCGAATTCCAAATAATCTCCCAACACTGTCCATCATACTATGCTTTCACGTCCATCTCGGTACAGAACCTTCTTGATTTTTTATATACCACCTTTACTAATTGACACACTCGCACACCGCATCGCACAATCAACTATGTCTGCATGTCGCTCCACCATGGAGAACGCTTCAATACTTACTATTTTCCTAATACAATCCGATACATACGCAGCATATAGAACCTATTGCAATCTTGCAATACTTATCAAAATATCATGACCAAGCCTCTTGGCTCGTAGTAATGTCAAAGGCACTACTTACAGCAAACGACATGCTACCACAACCGAACTCGTAGCGGTCAAGATGTCGATAGCTATCTAGCCACCTCGACATACAAATTCCACTATCACTAATTCCGAACCGGTAGAGCAAGAGTACAACTCTATGGTAAATGCTCTCTATCATCACAACCGGAATCTATCTGTTGTTCCCGAATCAATAATAACTCTTCCGAAATTCAAATGCAACTACACAGTAGCTAGCTAAAACCTCATAAGCATATCTGCTCATCTCTACAAAACAACATAACAACTCCTACTAGGTCCACGTCATATATATATATGACAACCCATCTCGTAGTTCCTCATTTGACGTAACCATGGGATACGTCTCAATCAACTAAAACAGAAACGCTCCATTCTCTGAAACATTGCATCCGCATACAATACCCTTCCTTCCACCCGAGAATGATCAAACAACTCTGGTGTAAAAGTCAACCATCGTCTGAGCCCTGAAACTAGTTTCACAAGCTTCAGACTAAATAAATTCCATTACCCGTCAGCGGTGTAGTACCACTAGAGCATCCTATCCATATCTATGGTAATAATAAATCAAATCAATACCAGAAAATCATCATCTACGGTGGCCGAGTGCTCAACTCCAACTGCCACCATCATAAATGATCCAATCGTGTCCAGAATACACGATTTCCTAAATCCCTGGACGACTAAGTCGTCATAAGTCAAACAAGATAATCAAACCTCGTACAATTCATACCAAGTATGAAATTGTCATCACTATACACCTGCATCCTCTTTACTCTAGGCTGATGATATATCAATCATCACAACGACAATGATAATTGTAGGACACCATGTCACTACCATATCATCACACCAATCACCAATCAATCCTAGAGTATATATAGGTATCCTATAGCTGATCTAAATAGATCATATATATCCACAATGAAGGATATTCATTTCCTTCTACAGCTACCGCATTCTATCATCGATAATCGATGCATAACCTCAAAGGTTCATCTCTCTTTTAACAAAGAGTTCCGGATCTTTTCTGGAAGAAATTCTGGGACAGATAAATGTCCGCTCCAATACCTCCTATAATAAGGTAAAACGATCTTTCATCGTCTTAACCAGTGTAGGCATACACGCCTTATCCATAACCAAATCACTCATAGCAGAGACTGATATTCTCTGAGGGTTTACTCCTTGACCTTCAAATGGATGACTAGCAGGTCATATTCCTAGCTTCCTAATTCGACATCAGTCGGCACCTCTAAAGAATCCGTACCTCTGAAATCATCATTAGATTCCTCAAGATCAATACGTTATCGACCTCGTCCCCGACCATGAGTAGGGACAATTTCACTAAGTCAATAGTTTTCCTAGCCACAAAAGTACCGTAACTACTAAAGACAATACTTTTCCTATAGCTCAGAGATATCCTTCAGCTTGCTTGGTCTCAAAACACGAGAACTCCCAAAAATCCAAGGAAAATAAAATCCTCAAAACACAAAACCCGCAAACCAAAACCACAAACCAATAAATTGTCACGTCCTGGGGGCATATCCGTCATCCAAATGACAAGGGAGCCCCTTAGTGACAATATCCAGAATCCATGGACCAAATCTGGTAAAAACCTCGAAATAATTATAGAAATATAAGTATTTCAATAACTGCATGCATGCACGACTAAACATATATCAAACAAAGTAAAATAGTTTTGTGACACCAAATCAAATTGCGACCAAAAATTCAAAGTGCATAATCAAAATGCAACACCGATAAAGTAAACAAAGCGGCATCCCGACGATGCCGGGAGACAAGCACGGCAACGAACTCTCTGAGCGACTCGAAGGTAGGTCAACATGACACGTCCTCCATCAGTTAACCTAGAGGATAAATGAGGAGGGGATAAGTACAACCACTCTGTGGATGTATAGACAATAGTGCATAATCATAATGCACATAATGGAAGTCACAGGGAACAACCTAAAGTAATTCAACCCTCAGAGTACCAATATCAGTCTACTACCATCCTGGTCAGCGGTATAACAAATATACCCGCAACATACATAACCACTGCAACAAGCAGTGCTCATCCGGATACCACGACAAAGTCTCGTGGGTCTCGCACAAAAAGAAAACTATCTATGAGCTACCGCGAACGTAACCCATGGGCCGACAATCAATAGCACGGTCACGCTAAGAATTATATGCTACCACGAATGAGACTCGTGGGTAAACAAGCAGTATATAAATATTTAATTATTGACTGCACGCACTAGCGAAACTACCACCAATAGGTCGCATGGGCAGTCGATTATCCTAGATTGTTAAGCCTAGGGTTATCCAATACATCAGCATAAGTCGACTTTCAACGTCGACTAAGATCATCGATCTACAATTTAACCCATTGAGGTGGTCTAGCGAGGGTTTCAACACCTCTAATACAAAATGTTTACCAAAGTCGGTAAAGATCATCGACTTATAAATAAATTCCTCCAGATGGTTAGTCTAAGGTTCTAACCCTTCTAATATAAATGGTTATCAAGGTCGATAAAAGTCATATGTCCACTAATAAACTCGTCGAGACGAGTAATCATAGGGTTTCATCCCAATTGTGAAATGTCTATCAAGGCCAATAAGGACCACAAGTCTACTATCAAGCCCTTCAAGAGGGTTAATCCCAAATACCCCTCAATCATGCATGCTACAACATGCTACCACGAACAGATCTCGTGGTTACTTAACCTGTAAAGTAGCTATCTAGCTACAGACATCATACGAATCCGATTATCACCAACTCTGAACGAATAATGCAAAAGTATAACCTTACAGTAGATTATCTCAACCATACATGGGAGACCTATTCGACCTCAAATACACAAAAGCCCCTTTAGGGAAACTCTACTGTAACTTTCCTCAACCACGAATGGGTAATATTGTTGGCAGCCGATAAATATGAACAACGTTATATACCCTCTAAGGATTAATCGCATCCTAATCATATGACCTCTACTAATCCGATCACCATATCAGCTGAAATAGTAAATGTATAAACATATACTAATGAGCACATCCGGGTTATTACACCTAGGGTTCCAACACCTAGGGTTCTACTAACGTTGTTTCATTCCTGAAATCCGCTCCTACAGAATAACCTCATCTAAGTTATTCTATCTCTACTAGTCTCAATCATAGTATCTCCGCAATATCACATAGCCAAATAAAACACATAACACGCTGTCTAATAAACGACAGCATAGTCCTACTAATAGAAATCAATGGCTGAAATTAATTAGAGTATAACTAAAGGGTCATGCCAGATCAAAGTCAATGTCAGAACAAAGTCGAGGCAATATATAAATAAAGCATCAGATGCTTATATATACTCTAAACTACATAAGCTATGTAATCATGTCCTCATACCTTCTACGAATTTATCCATCTTAGTCATATTATTCAACTAGTCTAATAATCCTAATACTAGTCAAATCCTAAGAGGTAAACATCTACCAATATATCTTATCATTTATATCACAATGATAACTAGCTACGTATAACAGTAATAGCAATTAATAACCAAATGCTATCTATAAACCAGCAACCTAAAAAAAATCCAATTGTCCAACAGATATCAGGTTAAAACAATACTAGATAAAACATGATATCACCGCATAACCAAATATAAATAGATACTAAATCTAGAAAATTTTCTAGAATGTATTTACCTGTTAGCCGTCTGGAGATGTCCTGTTGCCGCCAAATCCCCCATATTGACCTCGTCAATTATACCTCGAATTTCCGAAACATAAAAATCGTCGGAAATCCGTACAACTCCGAAAATACCCAGTTAACCTACCAAACTTGGCGAACTCCATAAACCCAAAGACCCTAAGGAACTCGGAAACCTACGCTCTGATACCAAATAAATTGTCACGCCCCGAGGGAGTCCCCGCCAGACGAAAATCCGACAGCATCTCCCCTGTACGGGTGACAATACCAATTTTTATACAAGGCCTACACGGCCACTATACATCAGTCAACACGACCGGAATCATACCACATCACACGCAGATAATAATAAGGCCTCAGGCCAACAAATCTAGGTAAACAAAAGTCTACTCTAACTAGACTTACCCCTTCTGCCATCTGGGCAGGAATACTCAACCGAAATCCAATCGAAATAAAAATCCGATCAAAGGTCCCTAAGGACATACCAAAACATCCACAGATACAAATATCCAACTCCAGTCCTAAACATATATTCTAATCCAAATACCCAAAAACCGTAAACACAAATAACAAAATACACTTCCACGACGAGGGGGTTTGGCAGCTGGACTCTCCTGACAGCTCCATCCTGAAATAGATATAAATCAACGGGGTGAGTTCAAAGAACTCTGCGGGTATAGTAGATATGCAAAGTAAGGTATAGCTAACAATACTAATCATGCCAGTACAGTCTCATATATATGGTAAGCAAGAAATAAATGCAAAAGGACTGTACTCACCTGAGTCTCCTACCCTGATATAGGAGCATGTGCCCTACTATAAGAGATAAAGTCATCACCATATAAGAACATGAATCTCAGATGCATGACAATCATATGCAACATCCAAGGCATCAATAAAATGCAAAGAACCACAATACAAATGCGATCCATGCACAATGACATGGTCACCGACGCTACGCCTACCACACGCAATGGTGAAGCCGAGTGGGTAGGGCTATGACAATCATGCACTCGCCATCATCGCTCGAGTGGCCGAGTGGATGGAGGAGATCGCTTGAGTACACCTATCCTCCCGCCCCAAAACATAGTGGGGAGCTAAGCTCTCATCTCCTGTGTCATAGACAGGAGGAGGGATCCTCGCCGCTACCACACGCTGCCGCTACCTATGAGGCCCAATGAGTCAGAGCAATCAGACACACCCTCCTGATGTACCACTAACCCATGAGTGGCAGTGTGTGCAGGCCATGTAACTAGCTGCGGGCTCAACAATAATGGAACCCCGTCCAGCCAGCATGCAATCATGCAAGATGGTGCATGATACTAAAGCATGTAAATCCTACTCAAAATACCTATCCGAATAATATGTACAATCAATATGTACATATCCATAATCCAAATACAATGATCCAAGTAAAACAGGAAGATATAAACATACTGATCAAATGCATGTATCTAGTAGGCACAAAAACATACTAGGCATATAAACATGAAAAGTATTGCATGCTATACTAACTAACATATCAACTTGACTATATCTAAAAGATAAGTCAAAGTACCCGCCTGAATATATATCCGCAAGAATGAACCAAATCGTCACGACTGGGGACCTGCCTCGTGACCGAAACCTGCATAAAGCATGACTATAGTCAAGCACAAAAATACAATTCACCGACAAATCGAATAACAAATCGATTTCCTTCATATCCCAATTAACCCAAACTATTTCCAATTTTCCTTGTCCACAAACAATCCATACAATTAATTTAGCCCAAATCCCATATCCTCCGAGTAACACATTTTTGAACCATTCCTCGCTCACTAACATACCAATCAAACGGATAACACCCGAATCAGCCCAAATCGACCAATCAAACTCACCGACCCTAGGAATTCCATCGACAGCCGATACTAACCCAATTAATTCCTAATCCTCCAAATATCATATCGATCAACCGAACAACACCAAAATCTAGAATGCCCTTTCACCCATCGTTGCACGAAATTAGGGATCTAATGAACCCTAATTGGAACCCAACATAACCCACAGCCATTTACAATCCTCCACAGCCAACCCATTCCTAAATGGAACCTCACTATCGACCAAGATCAACCATCAACAAATAAAAACAGGTAATAGGTTGAGATTTACCCTTTCGATAAACCCCCCAATCAAACTTGACGCGCCGGAAGAAGGCACTGCCGCACCACCCACAGCGATCTAGACACCACGATCACCGACGTCGGAGAGGGGCTCACGGCTGGGGTCCAGTGGCTGCAAGCGCTCTGGGGAGGATAAGAAAGAAGGTCGCGCGGTGGTCCTGGCCTCAGGGAAGGCGACGACCTAGTCGTCGGCGAGGGCGGCTCGTGCGAGGAACTCGCGGCGGAGAGAGCACGGCCGAGATGAAGAGCCGACGCCCCGGCACGCGGCAAGGCGGCACCGGCCACCGTGAGCAATCGACGAAGAAGAGGGTCGCGCACAAGGGGGAAAGACGAGGCTCGGGATGAAGAGGTTGCGCGAGAACTGCCGAAGGAAATAGGAAGTCACGGCGCGGCGGGGAAAAGAGGAAAAATAGATTTTTAGAAAGCTTAGGTTTTCCGATTTAGGTTAATACCCCCTTAAATAAAGCCTATCTACTTTATCCCCGTAAAAGTCTCGTACGAAGTCCGTTTAATTGCAGAAAAAATTCCTAAAATTCCCTAAAAATCTTGAAAATAATCCCTAGGATTATTTCCCCGAAATTCTGACCATTAAATTTCGTATTTTAATTTCAGTATTTTTACAGGTGGTCTTCACAATTCGGCTCTTCTTGCTAGCGCTTGACAGTCTCGATTTGTAGAAGACCAACTCAGCTAAGGACAACTCTAGAGTGGTCCTCTCTATAGATAAGTCCGAAATTGATTTGTTTTTGGATTCCCTTTTGTATCTCTAGGATATACAAAATTATAACAAACTTAAAACAGATTTGATAGTCTATTGTGATGATCACTGAACAAGTTAAGATAACAGTAGTAGCGGAACCTTTTCTCAACATGTGGTGACAACAGAAAATGATTTTCTACTTGACTATGCTTAATCTTACTCGATTTCTGATAGAAGAACCTCCTAAGGTACTTGAGGGCATGAGTGATGCCCAAACCTTTATTGTTGTGGAGATATGGAATCACTGGAGTTTCTCTGTAGAAACTATATCCTCAATTGTTTAGCAGACACATTGTACAATGTATACTGCACAAAAAACTCGGCTAAGGAATTGTGGGAATCCTTAGATCGAAAATACCTAACAGAAGATGTTGGGGCCAAAAATTTTGTGGTTGGTCGATTCCTGAACTACAAAATAGTATATTTCAAGACGGTGATCAACCAAGTCCAAGAACTTCAAGTAATTCTGCATAAAATTCAGTCGGAAGGCATGATGTTGAGTGAAACCTTCCAAGTAGCTGCGATGATTGAAAAGCTACCATCAGGATGGAAGGACTTCAAGAATTATATGAAGCATAAGAGGAAGAAGATGAACATCGAGAAACTCATTGCTTAATTTCGGATTGAGGAAGACAATAGGAGCTTTGAGAAATGGTTGTTCACTCAGGCTATTGTTAAAGCCAACGTGGTTGAGCACGGTGAAAACTCGAAATGGAAGAAATCAAAGTCTTTCAAACTAGAACCCAAGGGAGGCATCAACAAGAAGAAGTTTACTGAAAAGTACTTTAACTGTGACCGAGTAGGTCATAAGCCTTCGGAGTGCAAAAAAAAAAAAAAAAAAAAAGGAAGAGACCAACCTAAATGAGGTGGATGACCCCTATGCGATGAGATCCAAACTGAATATGATAAGCTCAAATCCTCGACAATGGTGGATAGATACTAAAGGTACTAGACATGTGTGCTAAAATAAAGAGCTGCTCCCCAACTTTAAAGGAGTTAGAGATGGAGATAAGTTGTATATGGGGATAACCTCGGAAATTAAGGGTCGTGGAAAAGTGATGCTAAAGATGACATCGAATAAGAAACTAACTCTAAACAATATGTTGTTTGTTCTGGATATTCAAAAGAATTTGGTGTCCAAATCTCTGTTAAGTAAACATGGGTTTAGAATGGTGTTTGAGTCAAACAGAGTTGTTTTGTCTAAGAGTGAAATGTTTGTGGGGAAGGGTTATCAAAGTGAGGGACTCTTTAAACTCAATGTAATTATCATTAGGTCCAAAATCAATAAAAATGAAAGTTTTTCTGTGTATATACTTGAGTCATCTATCTTATGGCATAGTAAAATAGGACATATTAACTACGATTCGTTGCATAGACTAATTAACATGCAAAGCATACAAACATTCCAAATAGACTCAAAACACAAATGTGAAATTTCATGTAGAACAAAGGATTAAACACGAAACAACAACTTCATATACTCCTTAGCAAAGTGGTATTGCTGAGAAGAAAAATCATACTTCAAAAAAGATGATGAATGCTCTTTTATTAAGTTCTGGATTGTCAGATAATTTATGAGGAGAAGTTGCGTTGACCGCTAATTATCTTTTAAATAAGATACCCCAGAAAAATATAGATGAGAGTCCTTATGAGTTATGGAAAGGGAGGAAGTCATCCTATAAATACTTACGAGTGTGGAGATGTCTTGTGAAAGTATTGATGCCGAATTTGAAAAGGGTTAAACTAGGACATAAGACTGTAATTGCATATTTATAGGATATGCACATAACAGCAGTTTCTACCCATTTTTTGTATGAGTCTCAAATTTCAGAAATACAAAAAAACTCAATTATTGAATTGAGAAATGTCTCATTCTTTGAGCATGTGTTTCCATATAATACCCGAAATGATGCTAGCTCCTCAAAATGGGTATATGAAACACAAAAGGAAGAAGGAGATGATGAACTAGTTGAGGATGAGATCAGACGAAGTAAGAGAGATCGAGTGGAGAAATTCTATGGATCAGATTTTATCACCTTCATGATGGAAAGTGATCTCTAAAGTTACTCAGATGCAGTAAGTTCGTCTGATGGACCTCAATAGAAGGAAGAAATTACATTTGAGATTACTTCAATCTTGTAAAATCATATTTAGAAGTTAGTGAATCTTCCTCTCAGAAGTAAGACTGTTAAATACTGAAATTTAAAATACTAAATTAAATGGCCAAAGAATTAAGGAAATAATCCTGGAAATTTTTTGGGAATTTTAGGAATTTTTCTGGAATTTTTCTGGATTTAAACGGACTCCGTAAGAGATTTTTACGGGGATAAAATAAATAGGCTTTAGAGGGGTCTATTTAAAAGGGGATAAATAGGCGATGGAAAACCTAATTTCTATTTCTTTTTCTTCTTCCCCGCCACGCTCGACGCCCTCCCTTCTTCTCCGCCATCGCTCTCTTCTCCGCCGACGACGAGGCCGCGCCACCCTCCTCACCGCGCCACCGCCGCGACCATCCATGACTGCTCGTGGCTCGGGCAGATCATCCCGCAAGCACGCCGCCCGACTCGGCCATGAGCTCGGCTGGCCCACCGCTGTCGCCGGCCGGCGTTGCCTCTTTCCCTTCACGCCGACGCCTCTTCTCCAGACTGCACGACCGCTCGCCGCGGCCTCCACGGCCATCAGATCGTCGCCGGACTCCTCTGCCCTAGGCGACGACCGACGGCCTCCTCGCGCACACCCCTCTATTTCCCCCAATTCATCACCGCCGCCGCTTGCCTCGCCGGCATGGAGCTCCTATTTCGCGTGGTAGTTGATCCATGCGAGCCAATGCTGCCACCCTCTTCTTCATCGTTGCCTTTGATCGAAGTCGAGTTGGATCACAGCCATCTCGCAAGTAGATCTTGAGGCCAAGAGGAGAGTGGATGACTCACGCGATGACTCGGATTCGGCGTGGCGAATCCCGAGAATCTGTGATTCGAGATTAGCGATTCTACAAGGCGCGTTGGATTATATCATCAATCAGATAAGGGAAGGTATGGCTGTAAATTGGGATTTGGATCTAATTAGCATTAATTAGTTGCTGGATTGTGGTTGACTGAATAATTAGATTATTTAGTGGTGAATAGAATACTGGAATTTTACAGGAAGACTTTGAGATCTTATGATTTCAGTTTCCAGGACGATTGGGCATCTATGATCTCAGGACTTTGGTTCAGGACTGTCTTTTGGATATGGAGAAGGTTAGCAATGTCGCATACTGAGGTATTATGTTTGTTTATTTTAGGAGATTCAAAGTATGGATTTAAGTTCAATTTATTACCCTCGTTGGACTTATCATAGAACTTGGTAATAATTATATTTTTACCTGTAGGCCTTTGATGGAGGTAGATTCTATGATGCAAAGACAATTGATATTCTTCATAAAAGGCGGGTATTTTGACTTGTCTTTTTGATATAGACATGTTGATATCCTAGATAGTTATAGCTTGAAATAGTTTTCATGTTTATCTAACTAGCATGATATTATGCCTATTCGACACATGCATTTGATCGGTTTATAGTTATACTTTCCTGTTTTACTTGGATCATGTATATGTACCTTTTTAGTGTGCATATTATTCGGATACATATGTTAGTTGGTATTACATGCTTTAGTGTCATGCACCATCTTGCAAGTTCCATCATCACTGCGGGTTAGTGGTACATCGTGAGGGTGTGTGCAGCTTGCTTCGTCAGTTCGCCGGGTCCGCTCATGGGTAGCGTACGAGCAGCGTGGTAGCGATGGGATCCTCCTCCGGCCTATGACAGGGAGATGAGAGCTTAGCTCCCCACTATGTTTGGGCGGGAGGATAGGTGTACTCGACAAGATCCTATCCACTCGGTCACCAGAGCAGTGATGGCAGAGTGCACAGTTGTCATAGCCCTACCCACTCGGCTTCACCATTGCGTGTGAAGCGACTGACTGGCGTCAGGGGTGACCATGTCATATGCACGACATGCATTTTTGCACGGATTGCATTTGTATTGTGTTTGTTGCATTATTGTATTGATGCCTTGGATGTTGTATATGATTGTCATGCATCTGAGATTCATATTCATTTATGGTGATGACTTTATCTCTTATAGTAGGGCACATGCTCCTATATCAGAGTAGGAGATTCAGGTGAGTACAGTCCTTTTGCATTTAGATCTTGCTTACCATATATATGAGACTGTACTGGCATGATTAGTATTGTTAGCTATTTCTTGCTATTCATATCGATAAATATCCGCTAAGTTCTTTGAACTTATCTCGTGGTTTTATATTTATTTCAGGATGATGCTGTCAGGAGAGTCCAGCTGCCAATCCCCCTCGTCGAAATAAATAGGTTTTATTGGTCTATTGGTTTTTGGATTTTGTATAGAGGATATGTATAGGTCCTGATGTTGTGGTTATGTACTTATGGAAGTTTGGGAATAATTGTGGTGTCCTTATGGACTATTCAAGTAGTTTGGTTGTATGTTCCTGCTCAGATGGCAGAAGGGGTAAGTCTAGATGTTATAGACTTCATTTATTTACTATGATGGTTGGCCTGAGGCCTTATGATTTGCGTGTGTAGATGTTTTTGTTCCGGTCGTGTTGACCGATGTATAGTGGCCGTGTAGGCCTTGTATAAAAATTGATATTGTCACCCGTACAGGGGAGATGCTGTCGGATTTTTGTCTGGCGGGGACTCCCTCGGGGCGTGACAAAGACATTAGGTTGTAAGTGGATTTTCAAGAAGAAAATGAAATTAGATGACACTTAGAAAAATACAAGGCTAAATTGATAATTAAGGATTACTGACAATGAAAAAGCCTAGATTATTTTGATACTTATGCTTCGGTATCAAGATAATCTCCATTATGATGTTACTAGCGATTGCCTCTCTTTGGAATCTGGAATTACATCAAATGGATGTAAAAATCATTTTTCCAAATGGGAGTTTAGAGGAGGAAATTTACATGGAGCAACTTAAAGAGTTTTCTACTCTAGGATAGGAAAACAGGGTATGTAGATTGATCAAGTCATTATATGGCTTGAAACAAGCTCCAAAACAATGGCATGAAAAAATTGATAATGTCACGATAGACAGTAGATTTAAAATCAACGAGAGTGATAAATATATCTACAGTAAAGACACGAAAGATGGCTTAAATATTTTATGTTTTTATGTAGATGACATACTTATCATTAGAAACAATGATAAGATAATTAAATCCACTAAGATAATGTTGAATTCAAGATTCGATATGAAATATATGAGTTTTGCCGATGTAATACTAGGAATTAAGATTCTTAGATACTCCGATCGCTAAAGGTGAAGGCATGAACTTAGAAATGTGTCTTAAAACTCAGGAAGATATAAGGGAAATGAGTAAAGTACTTTATCCCAGTGCAGTTGAAAGTGTAATGTATGCAATGATGTGTACATAATCGGGTATATATTATGCAATCGGTCTGGTATGTAGATATCAAGCAAATCATAGAAAAGGTCACTGGAGAATAGTGAAAAGGATTTTTCAATATTTCAAAGGAATTGCGAACTTCTCTTTGTGTTACAGAGAAGATGATTTACGCTTATGGGATATTAAGATGTTAATTGGGGAGGCGATCTGGATAAACACAAATCAACATCAGGTTTCACTTTCTTGCTCAATGGTGAGGCCATCTCTTGAAGTAGTAAGAAGCAAACTTATATTTCTCTATCTATGATAGAGGTTAAGTTTGTGGATTGCTCAATAGCAGCTCAAGAGAGTATTTGACTCCGAAGAATATTAGATGACTTAGAGATTGTAGTGGATAGTGGAAGGCCAGTAATGATTTATTGTTATAATCATACTGCTATAGCTTACACTCGAGACCCTAAATTTCATAGTAGAACAAAACACATATATAGACACCAGATATCATTTTGTGAGAGACATCATTGAGAAGAATGAAGTGATTGTCAAGTACATTTCAATACACAACATAGTGGCTAATCTCTTCATCAAACTATCACTAGAGACTCTTTTTTGGGACATAGAGAGTGATTGGGTTTTGACACTTAATGAAATTTCTCAATTTGTACTTTATTGACAACATTATTTGATCACACTTATATATAATGCACTTGTTATATATATGTTCTGTGATATAATATATATGTCAGACAGGTGAGATCAAAACTCTCACACAAGTGACCACCTCCAAGAGTGGAGATAAAACGATTTCTAGCTGTAAGAGATTTTGAGAGTAACCCTGATAAAATTTAAGATGTCCTGATACGTGTTCAGGATGAAGTTATGTGTAATATGACCGATATGGATGCAGTCACATCAATGTTGCCTGTAAGTAGTCAGATTTGATATCTCGGATATCACCTACAATTTATGACATTGTCTTTGAGGTACTCTCTCTGAGATCGTTGGATAGAGTTTTATATATAGACTAAGTCTCATACTTTTGAGATATGGAGGAATAATATTGTGGCACATGTTTCATACCACGTGTGATAAAATGACTAGGGATAGTGGGATTTATATTATTTGATATCCTTGAGTTCCACTGTGTAAGATTCGAGATCCTCTGGCTGGGATTTCATGTGCCCTTATGACTTTCAATTGTTTCTTGAGATATTGATTTAGTGTTTGCTACTTTAGTCTATTTATCAATTGTTTGAAAAATAAATTGAGATTTGAAAGCCAGATCTAAGAAAGCAGCTAAGTTGAGACTGATAGATTCGAATTTAAGAAAAGGAAGACCAATTGACAATGTATCATTATCTAATATTCACCGACTAATCTTTTGTGTTTATCCAAAAATCGAGCATGATCTAGGAATTATTTTCTATGAGAAAAGTATGTAGCTTGATAAATATAATTAGTTTTGGATATGGGATGCAACGAGATATTATATCTTATGATATAATGACGACTATTAAATCATCATAACGAGTGTATTAAGCAGTTTTTGTTTGCAAGTGTACTCACAAGTTGCACGATGCCCAATCCTATATGAAAGTCTAGTAAGGTGATGTGATTGATCGTATGAGTTATATCTTATAAACGGAGGTGAAATACCCTTGTGTGCAAATAGGAGATGCTAATTATTGCCCACGTAGAGGCATTTAAGATACGAGGATAATGGGTATCCCATGTTCCATTAACTCATGACGCAAGTACATGTGCACAGTGAGGGGGAAGAAGAGAGAGCGTAGAGTTTTTCTTTCATCTTGTTGAGGAGAACAAGATACCCTTCATCTCACGTCATCGGATTGTGAGTTGAGACGTTATGAAACTGTGGTGATAGTTCATATTCGTGACTATCATTTGATTGTAAGTGGTTTGTGATCTGAGTTCACAGTTCCAAAAGCTTTCAGAATCATCGACCAACTGGGGTATATGATTTACAATCCCGCAAGTATTTCTTTTTTAGTTTTGTTACATAAACAAATTTCTTGACTAACAAACACTTTGCCCCTTTGAACTTATCAAAAGATTTAAAAAAATCAAAATAAGAAAAGGAGAGGAAATTCTTGGATTCATAGATTAGATAGTTAAAATTGTAAGAAGAGGAATCTGATTCTAATAATTGTAAGAATGCAAGGATGACTAGGTGCTTCCTGGCCTTCATTTTGAATTTAATTATGGAGGAGTGCAATCCTAATTAAAAACTTTCCTCGTAACTTAATCAACCTAAATAATGAACTTTTATCCTATGCCATCAATAGGTCTAAATTGGGCTAATTGCTGTGATTCACTTTCGTTGGCAAATGAGCAACTGCCCAATATATTAGTTCAACTGAGAATAATTTGATTTTATAGACTAAAAAACAATTTTTGTTGGACGAATAAATTTAATACAAGAACATTTGTTAAAAACTATATTACTAGAAGAATTTATTGCTAGCTAACAAAGCAGGAATAATATGCAGGTCGTTAGTCAATAAGCAAGGATTTGAAGTGATATTACATGAACTACATCAAATAATCAACAAGCCGATGCGGTTGATTTGCATCAATCAACAAGCTAAGCAACAATCTAGTGATATTACATGAACTACATCAAATAATCAACAAGCCGATGCGGTTGATTTGCATCAATCAACAAGCTAAGCAACAATCTATATTTCAGGATATCAAAATAAAATACATATGCATCAATAAACTTTAGTAGAGCATTGCACAAACTCTTATTCAATAGCTATTTTATTCAAAAGAACTTCATATGCATCACTGAGGGAACACCTTGGATGATAAACTTTTAGTGAGCGGATCTTGTATGGTTGTCTCCTCTCTCCATCAAATAGAGATTTCAGTATTGTCATCTTAACACCTTTGGAAGACCGACTCTGCAGCACCGTCTCTAGATCTTCCATCAGACAACATTCAGATTCGATGGCGATGTCTCTGAACTCGGGTCAAGGTTTAGTTTTGTCATCGTTTTATAGTTTTGTTTCATTTGCTGTAGATATCGATAATAATAAGATGTTGCGTGCATGAATCATTTCGTATTCATATGGTAATTAAAATATGCTTTAGATTCGTAATTTTCCAAACACCAACTGCTATTCTTAATACTTTCATTGAGGTCCCTGTTTGTGTTAATGAAAAAAATCTCTCTTCGTTTCACAAAGCAAGTCATTGTAGGAGACAATAGTTTCACCTCAGATATCTAGGTAACCCAAATTTCTCGTCTTCCAATTTTATTATTTAGTTTTTATTTTATTCCCGAAAGATAAACATATTAATTGACATTCTTAAAGTGTGAAAATGTCCAGAACAACTCTCTCTGTGAAGCAGAGGGAGTAGGAAATCAGCTGTTAACTTTTAGTTAGTCATGACTTGTTAGTATAATTCATTTAGTGTCTGTGTCCCTCTCATTTTGTTAGTTTTTGTTTCGAGGTTTTTTCTTTTTCCATTTACTAGTTGTTTCTCCAGATAGCTTGTGTTGTTTGACAGTGAATTTTTTGGCAGAATTTAAAGTATCATATCATGCAAATAGTTCGCTATCTTAACATTCCCAACACCAATTAAGGACTTCGATGGGATCACATCCAACATCCATCCAGGTAATTTCACTTTTCCATCTGCATTTTACTATCCAAACATATAATGTTCTCATCTTTTTCTGTAACATCTATCCAAACATTCAGACAGTGACTGGTCGTCTCATAGTTTTATAATCTTTTTAGCCTAATAAGCATGTAATGCTTTTATCCTCTTGATGCCTAAAAGCTGTGGCTATGGTTTCAAGTGGAACGAAACTACAGTTTCCAAAACATAGATAAAACTTTTGATTTTGCATAGCTCTTCGAACGGAATGAAATTATAGTACGTTTCCAGTGGAATGATCACTCCATTGGTGCTGATTATTTGACTCCGTGGAAAGGGTCTAGTGGTTAGTGGTTAGTGTATATAGATATTATATTATAGAATAATAAATTAATTCCTTACAAATATGAGGATGTCGTTCCTCTATGTGCTAATTACTAGTTTCAGGAGTCAAAGATCTACTGTGATTTATCTTTTTTACGATGAATTCAAAGACGGACTGATAGAGACTGCTAGATTGACAGATTTCAATCTTTTATATCAAATCATATATCATAATGCTGATTATTTGAAAATAGTAATAGAACGAGGAAAATATATTGCTTTTCATGTTATATATTCCGCTGTCAAATGCAGGAGTGGCTTGACCTCCTGCTGCTGGGTTGGGTGGTTGATAGTTTATGACAGTGGAAATGGAGGGCTCCATCCACTTCAGGAATTAGATGGGCGGTATATATATATTTGAGTGGGGTCACTAATTGAGCTCTAGCCTTGGATCTTTCAGGGTCCCTCGTAGCCCTACATGAATGAACTATATATGCATGAGAGAGGATGGCTCTCAGTACCTTTGGCATGGAGTAGAGCATATATAGTTTATTGACCTTGCTACAAATGAGAGTGGAAGCCAAGCTTTGCCTTCCATTAAGGAAGGCAGAATTTAATAGGATGTAGATCCTAGTAGTAGATCTTAGAGGTGGCGTGGCCTTATTCTCACTTATGACACTCCTGCAACACACAATTTAAAATGTTGATGGAAGAGCAGCAGTAGCATGCAGTTTGGATTGCGTGGGATCCAAAACTTCCAATGGAATCGAATAGGTGATGGCGCTCATTGGTAGATCCTCTCTCTTAGAAGAGTTCTAGGCTTGGCACACAGAAATTTATTAAATTATAGTTGAATCTTCTATGGTTGTATGATATAAAAATTATTAAAATGAATGTAATTAGATGAACAGCTAGCTCCTTTGTGTCATCCATTTACATATATTCCACTCACATTTTTCTCACTTTTGTATTTTCTGCCTATTGGATGTCAATCATCGATCCACTCTCTGAATACTAATATCATAGACTAATTATATCATTTTTTTTCTTTCCCTTTCGACTTTCAAGAAAACCAAACCATTCCTCCAAAAGAATACAAAGAGAAATAAATTTCCTCATTTTCCTATAAACTCATTTGCTTATTGTCTTCTTTACTCAGTGGTAGGCACCACCACCTTCCACGGTTTCACCATGTTTGTGTTAAAACGTTGTATTGTCTCGTGACTGATCTCGTTGAAGTCCATGAGATGGAGCTATTTGTTCCTTCCTAATATACTAGTAGGAGACAAATTTCACACTACAGCTTGACTTTGAGTTCACTGCCAAACGTTAGTTTCGACCAAAATGCTGGTGGATCATTTATTAGAGGAGCTGAGCTGGAGATCACAGGTTGAATAAAATAGGTATTCCAAGAATTACGTTGCAAAAAGAAAGGAATGAATTTCAATTGCAACATAATAAACTCTTTAAACACCTTTACAGCTATATGGATTTGCTAACTTGGATGGAAACCAATGCCGTGCTACGTACCAAAGTGAGCAAAACGGAAACCTAATTAACATTACTTAACAGAACAAAATTTCTATCAATATGAATTTACTTTAACATCTTCACAGTTTCTGGATTGGGTTGAATTTATCTTCTTTTACTAACCTTTTTTGAGATGGCACCTGTCGCAGCATAGTTAATGGGTTTAGAATCAAATAATAGTAAAATGCCAATGCTTTACAAGGAAGGAGGCATCTCCACAACACGTTGTGGACCAACTTCAAGACAGCAGTCTGACTTTTGCTACCCTTGTTAGCTGTCAGAATATTTCCAAGTTGTAATAGTCAAACACAAGTAGAAAAAAAGAAAGGGAAAAATGGTGATGGGTACCCTACACAATCAATGCATCCAGAAACAACTACAAGGATCGAGTCACCACTTATTAGCAGTGTGCATTTATTGTGAAACCTAAATCTTCAAGCTTGGGGACCATAGCTCTAGGTTTTATGCTGAGATATGAGAAACTATTGGAAGTCGTAGCCAATAAAATCACCAAGCAATACACACTACATCGGTATATCAATGCATTGTAGAACAAATTTCAGACAGTTCTGCGTTTTTTAGTAAACGGTTGTAACCGGCATGCATTGTGGAAGATTGGAAGTCGAAAAAATTCATAACGTTGTTTTATTTCATAGAAGTGGTAGCACATCAATGCAACAAGGAAAAAAAAAATCAATGAAGGCCTTCCCCCTTCCATCCTTCCCACGCCTCCCATCTTCAGCTTCCAATGTTCTATGCGTATGCTGTATATACATGCACTGAACGACCAGCCCTTCACTACTCGAAATGCAGGTAGAGGTATGTAGGGAAGATAAAAGTGGAATGACAAGGAATGTGATTGGGTATATTAATGGAGCAGAAAATGGTAGGAAAGAATGAGTAAAATGGACAAGAAGATGAAGCAAAGTAAAAGTAAAGGTGGGAAAATTTGAGCTCCTTTTTTTAGACTCGAGTTCACTCTTTGACACAAAACAACTATTTTGTATCTCAGTTCCTAGATTAAGTTGTGTGAATTTTCCAGGATCTATCAAAATCGCTTCTGTCACCTTAAAGGCTGAAGTGGCTCACCGACGACTCCAACATTTGTTGGTTGGGGCAAATTATCTCCTTGACTCTTCTTCCATTTTTGTAGATCTTGAATGTAGGGACTATCCTTACATTCTCAGCCTTTGCAACAGCAGGACTACGGCTGATATCAACCTTTGATGCAAGAAATCAATGCAATCAGAAATCAAACAAAAAGAAAGTCAACAGAAGAATGGGATGCAGGACCCAAGATATCACCTTGATAAAGTTTGTAGATGGATGACGACTGCACACAGCGTCAAAAAAAGAGGATAGTTGAGTGCATTGTGAATTTAAAGATGCCATGAAGTAGGCGACCGAAGCTCCTGAAATAATAAAGCCAACTTAACAAAGGTCAACAATGCAAAGTAAACAATAGAACTAGTAATCAATAGAAGTGAAAATTGAAACTGACCAGGTAATGATACTGCTGCTTGGTATTGTTGCACGCTAGTAACTTCCTCAACATCTCCACCAAATTTCAAGTTAGAGACATCCTCACCACGTGAAGTCTTTAGAGCAACCTGGGCATGGAATAAGGCTTCAGCGACATCATTGTCCCCTGGAAGTTCTTTCCTCAGTGCTTCATAATCTCGTACAGCTTCAGCCCAGAGCTCAAGCTGATTATGATGTAAGACGAGTGAACAGAGAAAATTCTCAATCTTCAAAAGAGCATAATAATGTCGATGAAGTAAGATGATGTGTGACAACCTTGACATAGGAATCAGCTCGTCTGAGAAGAGCCTTAGTGTAGTTAGGTAGGAGTCTCAGAGCTGCATTGCAATCGTCCACAGATTTAACCCACTGTCTAAGCTTCGAACGGCAAGCTGCTCTGTTGCACAGAAGTACCGGGTTTGAAGGACAGGACCTCAGTCCTTCCCCATAAGCTGTGCAGGCCTCTGCAAAATTTCCAGACTTAAAGAGCTCATTCCCCTGAACCCGAGCTCTCGCTACTGATCTTATGTTGTTTAATGCTGTTGTCACTTCTACACACCCAACATCTATCTGCCTGGCCTTTTCTGCAGCTGTTACTGCATTCTCAAACCTACCATATCCATTTTAGTTTCGTGACCCAAGAAATGATGTATTGTATGATATGGAACTTTGAAATAGCCAACTTACCTTCCCAATGCCATATCAACTTGAGCTTTAACAATATGGAAATAGGAATGGGAAAGCATACCAAAGATTTTGGTAGCTGGGGCTACGTGGATTGAATCTTCAATTTTAGATGTGGTCAAGTTTGTGTCAGCCTCATGAAGCTGATGAAGGTTGAGGAGAGCTTCTGCCCTCAACGCAACAAACTGCAACATAAATTAAAAAGTTAACGATATTAAATTTCCATCAGAATGCAGGATAAATATATAATGTGAAGAATTCACCAGCAAAGAAGAGTCTGCTCCTGCAGCAATTGCAGTATCAGCTTCCCTTAGTGCACTCTTCCAATCTCCTATCCTCCTTGCAGCTTCACAGAACCCCAAGTGTCTCTCTAGTTCTTGCAGCTTCTGCAACTCAACAGGATCGGGTGGATGTCCGGACAAGAAAAGGTGTTTCCTTCCAACTTCAACAAGTCCTAACCTGTAATAAAAAAAATTGCTTTAGAAAAGGTCTCATATCTAAAACCAAATGAAATTTGAGAACGAGGCAAAGGCAACCATGAAGAAAGTGTGAACAAGAGTTTGGTGAAAATATCATGATGGCAAAATGCGTGTACTATAGTTTCAAGGGGAATCTCAATTTGATCACTGTGCTAACCATGAAAGATGTCTAAACTGACTATCCATGTGATGCATTGCAAAAGGTCACTCAAACATGATAAACAATGTCTATAAACGAGTAAGAAAACACTGAAACTCTGGTGAAGGAACATGCATCACAACTATTTCTACCACGCCTTCACTCAAATCAGTTTAAGTCAAGCTCTAAATAAAACGAGGCAAACAAAACCCTAATCCCAACAGGATGACGAGATATAAATAAAAAATTACTTGCATTATCAGTGTCGTCAGTTGAAAACTAACAATATTATAAACAACAAAAGGAATCAACAGAAACCAATACCTTTCGGATGAAATGAACATAAAACAGAGGAGATCTATCGAACACAAGGACCATAAGTTTGGGCAAACCATCCCAAAGCTTCAAAATCAACCACAAGGAAATTGTATGCCAAGTAACTGAAAAAACATCAATTGGGTACACAAACCTGACCTTCCAGATCATATTCTATAGTTTAGGAGAGCAAGGAGCACGACTGAACTGGGAACAAGTTAACTAGAACACTTCCATCGGTACAACTACTAACCGTATGTATATAGATGCTAGCCGATGCTGCCCCCGCCCGTTTGTCGGATCCAATCGGACTGCCTCCTCGCATTCTCTTGCCGCTTCTCCAACCCTGCCGAGCCCCACAAGAGCTGCCGCACGATTGCTCCGGCATGCAGCATTTTTCGGGAAAATGGCAATCGCTTTATCATAAAGGGCAAGAGCATCTGCATACTGCCCCTTCTTGTAGAGCTCATTCCCGGCCTTTGTTAGTTCCTCGGGATCGATTCTGCCCATGCCTCTCCTTGGGTTCGAAACTTCCAATTTCTCTCTGCCATCAACTGCACCCCGGATTACGCTTCCGTGGCCATAGTTCCCAGTACCTGACCCAAGCACATCGCTTCTTGGCGTCGTCCTCTGCATCATTCCGGTCTTCCCGATCTTCCCTGAGGGGCAGATGTTCCCCGCAGGAAGCACATTGGCGATGGGAGAGCTGGCCGTGCTACTACCGCCGCCACCTCCGCTACTGCTACTGCTACTGCCACTGCCGCCGGCGTAGATCTGCGGCCCAGAACCAGACCGACGGTGGAAGGAACTTCTCACATTTCTTAATTCCATGGATATCGGGCTGGTTTCACCGGAGAGCTCGCCGGAGTGGCTCCGCTTCCCGGCGCCGGCCACAGCAGCGCCAGGATATGAGACCAGAGGGGCAACGGAGGCATGCATCAAGGTCTTTGCTGAAGCGGATCCAGAGGAACTAGAGCAGCTGCTGCTCTGGGATGGGTTGCGAGGCCGGAGAGGGGAGACGGGGGACCCGAGGTCGGGAAAGTCGGGCTTGTTCTCCTCCACGTTGAGCGCGGACTTGAACCTTTCGACCACGGGCTGGATCCGGCCGGGAGACAACGAAACTGAACCGCTTCCTTGCTCTGGCCGGCCTGTCTCGCCGGCGCGCGACATCTTGGCGGCCTCGTTGCGTCCGCTACAGGTATCCCGTCCCACCTCCTGCTTCCTCTTCCTCCCCGGCAACTCTCACAGTGGCAATGCCTACAGAAGAGAAGCAACCACCACCAAACAGTACAAGAATCTCTCAAGGAGAAAGAAATGCGAGATCTCGAAATGGGAAAACCAGAATAGGAAAGTAATGGAGAATCCGGTGATCTCAGCTAGAGATCAAAGAATGTGAGTAGCGTCAGATCGGACAACGCATGAAGAGCAACAAGAAGAAGGAGAAGAAGCGGAAGGAGAATAGAGAAAAGAAGGGAAAGAAAAGAACAGTGTGGGAGCAGGAAGCAAATAATTTTATTTATTTATTTATTTATTTTTGTCTGTTAACGAGTTCACCTCCCTGCGCCGTGACGTGTCAAAAAATAAAAACAATTTTTCTGACTATCGTTTTATTATTTTAAATAATATTTTTAGTCGTGTCCAAAATCGATCTCCCACTTTCGAGTTGATCGCTGATTTCCATGACTAAAGTGCTTAACAAAATCGCAAATTTTAATTTGCTCGTGTGTAAATTTTAGAATTTTGTCTCCGGACGACGCGTTATAGGTTAATAGATAAATTTATAATAATTTATTAAACAGTGCAGGTGAAGTTTAAAATTATCCAAATAGTACTTTATATTTTCATATTTAATAAATAACACACTTACTTTCTTTTTTACCTCTCCCGCTAAATAAATTTGTACCACATTGAAAATAATGTGATATTGGAATTCAAATTCCAACACTACAATTGTAGTGGTGTTAGGATTGTACCACCACTATGGTGTTGAGATTTGAATTCTCAATACTACAGTAGTGTTAGAATTTATAATTCCAATATCACAGTGGTGCAGATCTGTTTGACGGGAGAGATAAAAAGAAAATTAAATGTATTATTTGATAAATATGAAAGTATGGAACGTTGTTTGAGCAATTCTAAACTTCACGTGCGTTGTTTGATAAATCATCGATAAATTTATATATTTCGAAGACGATTTAAAATTTTATTTCAATTTTATATAATTATTTATTATTTTATCAATCATATTCACAAATATAATTTTTTTTATGATTTATTTTCTGCTAAATTTTAGAGGGCCGGGGAGCGAGGGAACGTTATTTGACCGTGCTAATTTTCTTGCACAACACTGTGTAAATTTTAGGGTGAGAATTGAGGGTGTTTAGGTAATTGAAAGGGGTGGAAAGCAAAGGCAGTAGCCATGTGCCGCGATCTAAGTGCCAGCTGGCTCATTGAGATTTAACGGAGCCCGAATCCCTCCATTTTCCGCCAGCTAAGCACTTCGCGGCTCCACCCGCGGTGATTCGGACGGAAAATTCTTCCACCGCTGATCAGACCGCAGCCCATGGGCCCTGATGGACTGATCTTGTCGCTTCGCTCCGTTGTGGTATGTTTTTCCTTCAAATCGATTAGTCAAAATGATCCGTTGACTCTATGAAAATTGTTTATTCAGACTAAATTTGATAAATACTCTAGCGGATCGGTAATCTAATATCATAATTTAAAATCGAATCGTATGAGTACTTTATTGCTGCGAATAACAGACTCAACTGGAGTGATTTGATAAGGAAAAAAAACACGAAGATACATGAAAATCTAATGGATAATATGAAATAAAAAAAACTGAGATGATTAAATTGTATCTTTAAATTAATGCCCGTTGATTCCATTTTATCTTTAAATTAATGGCCGCTAGTGTTTCAAAAGTACTTTTGTTTTTTCAAAATTTTGGAGAGAAGAAGATGTAACTCTGGTTGAGTTATATTGGCTCACACGGTTGTTATAAGAATTGTCATATTATTAGTTCCTCTCAAGTTGTTTTTTTAATTGAAAAGAAAGATAAATATAAATATAGATTATCTTAAAAAATTTGAACGTTCTAAAGAATTGATTTTCATTTGAATATAAATTTATAAATATATAATAGTTAGGATCGATTTAGGAGTTTTTGATTATTTATACGAATATCCTACCACTAGATCATAGTACGAGGATTTACTCTGATTATTTATACGAATGTCCTACCACTAGATCATAGTATAAGAATTTACTATTTTACAAAAAGTTGGAACCGTAAATCTAACGACCTCTATCGACCTGTTCAATCATTATGGAGAAGATAAATCATCACGAAAAATTCTATAGATCTTGACATGGTGAAAAAGACACATAAAAATCATCTGAATTCATAAAAAAACTTTAGATCTCTTCTAAAATCAATATATATCATTTTTATAAATATCATCGTATTTTAATCACTATGTCTTGTATCGTGGAGATAAAGATTTACTGAGAAGGAGATGGATATCCACATTGATTACGCCATTCAATTCCAAAGTATTAATTGGGCAGTGAGTGACATGCGACTTAATCAGTCAATGTCCCAAATTAAGGCAGCACTCGGGTCGTTCTTTCGTCTCCCTCGCCACGTAGAGGATGTCAGTAGAAATCTTCGCTGTAACTCATACCGAAAATAATGAAATCCACGTCGCAACCTCATCGTTAAAGCTGATGTCTCCTCGATTGAGCACCAGCAAGCCGAGGATGGAAGTCAGAGGAACGGCGTGGTGATCATCCACGCTCTGCTGCCGAAATGTACGGGAAATGTCTGGTTGAGCACGAAAGGACCGGGACTACTCCTGCAGCTAGCTAACGCGCATCTGCTCCAGGCCCATGCATGCAGCGCATGGTGAACCGGAATTGTCAGAAAACTTGGCTTCGATCACAAGGCAAACAACGACAAGTTTCAAAATGCACTCATCGGTCGATCTTCGTGGGCATCTCGAAATCCACAAAACTTGAATTTTATAGGCATTCCCAAACGCACTCCTTTTGTATTTCTCCACCGCGAGAACACCCAAAGATTAGCAGTTACAATTGGAGTGACCATACAAAATGGAAAACTATACCAAATTGCGACTTACTCGAGCAAAAACTCCCATGAAGAACAGAATGGGCACGGCACCAACATTGAAAACCCAAAAGCAATTCCAATTTTGATCATAGGACTAGATAAAAAAATATTAACATTTTTTTTTATCGATTACTCATTTGTTAGATTAGTTAATTGACTCAATCTTTATCCGAGCAGTACATGTGAACTTGCATGGGTGGCCGTGAAGGGACACGTGAAGCCAAGCTCGACGCGCAACAACGGAGGTAGCGAAGATGGTCATGATGACGATGGTTGTTGAAGATTTTGCAGTGTGGCTGCTAGCGACTAGGGAGATGATTCCCATTCCAATGGGTGTCAAATGATAGCCAATCCATTCTTCTCTGCTGCCTGATTTGTTTCCTACTATATACCATATTCTTCCTGTCGAGAAAGACTAAGACCTAGTTTTCAAGAGCTGAGCCTAGATCATAACGTGACCTGTGCAGAGGAGCGATCTGCAACTGACGGTACACAGCAGAAATCAAGCCAACGAATGGATAAGCCTCGGTTCGATCGACTTGAGAGAATGCCTCCATACATCCACGAAATGATGATGAAAATATGTCTGCATGTGAGAGTTGTCATCACAGAATGATTGGTGGTGCAGTCTCTGATGATGTGAGATTAAAGATGAGTTTGGGTTTCACAAGTTTTTTTCGCATAGCATATGCAGCCTTGTGAGCCAAGGCAGTAAGCTAATTTTGACTTCCCGAATTCCGAAAACTAACTAATTTCATAAACATTATTGATAGGGAAAAGACTGCGGACTGAACCCATAGAATAAACAGGCTGCACAGCATTAAGTTTCAAAATCCTATTAGGAGTGACTTCTGAAGTTGAGAACTCAGGAGCGTCAGGACTCTGGAGCTTTAGGAGTGAGACATTCGGACGGAGGAAGAGTTCCGGGATAGCCACTTGAGAGTTCTAGAAGTTGGGCACTCGAGATATGAAATTTGGACTCGGGGGTTCTAGAAGTCCGGCACTTTGACACACGAAGGATCCTGAAGTAGGCACTTGAGGGTCGGACGTCGAGTGTGTCGAGGGCGAGGAATTCAGCACTTGGAGACAGGAGTCGTCGGGGAATCACAGGAATTGGGCAATGCAGGAAGTCGGAGCTGAGAGAAGTCGGACACTGAGGACCACAACAGAGAGTCCTCCAAACAATTGTCACATTTGATCTCCTAATCGTCTCTTTCAATGATAATTTGTGTATATGTGGCTCGTATTCTCTAAATCAATTATCCTCTAACAGTCCAATCAAGAGCTCCACTAGGAATAATCCGAGCTGGTGAAAGGCAAAAGGGTGCTTATATAAAAGCCGATGGAGGTAATATGAAGGAGGTTGTCTCTCTCATTTTTTTTCTCTGCATGTTACATTCAACACTTTATTCTCTTCTTTAGTTTAATTTAAACATCGAAAGGTTGTAGACAACGAGAGAGGTCAAAAAGTGACCGTATCAGTTGAGAATGAAACATATCCAACTCCGCCATCTTCAATTGAAATAGACAATAAAACAAAACGTGAGAAAGAGGAAGTTTTAAATAACCAAAGACAATGACAATCCTGACCAAAAGCGGAAGACATTAAGAGTCAACTAATCCAAAGAAGAAAGGAGAGGACACATAGCTCACTTGGGCAAAAATACTGAAATTTGTCGAAGGAAACTAAACTACACCAGATAGAAGAAAGAAGGCAATGGCGAAATTGGAGAAAGGTAACAGGCTAACAGCAAGCGATGAGAAAGCGACATTATATACATTGAGGTAAAAGAAGCGAGAGCACGGGAGAAGAGTGAAGGATACACAACCCTAAGTGGATCTCGTTGTGGGCTCGCGGGCCTGTCTCAATAACAACGATCCACTGACGATCCAATAAATGATCTTGTAGATCTAAATATACCTATTTTTGGTTGATTTTATCCGGTTGGAGTTTCGCTCGTGTCGGAGGAAAAATCACGGATGGAGATTACCTCGCTTTTCACAAACCAAATCAGGAACAGATGCTTCTCCTCCTCTCCAACTCTTCGTAGCCGCTCAAATCTCACCAGCAGCCCCCTTGGACACACACTCCTTCCCTTTTTAAGGGAAGGAGATGCACGCACGCACGACTTCAAGCCGTGCGTGCTCAAGGCGGTTCCACGAACTGCCTCTGTGCAGTTCGTGGAACTGCCACGAACCAACATCTCCTACTCGTCCAAGGTATGTCACATAGACAAAATGATCACACAGACCATTTTAGAAGAGGTGATTAGTCACATAGACTAAATCGAAGCATCAAATTAGAAAATGATTCGTGTGACAGCAAGCACATTGAGCGTTCAACTGCTAAGAAAGTTGTTACACCTTACATAGCTGCTCATTGAGTGATACATGCTAAGAGAAGTTGTTACGCCTAACTTAGCCACTCTTCATATGATACATAATCATTCTCCTGATGACACAGAGTCATCTCCAGGTGGTACAAAACCATTTATCGTATGACACACAGCCATTTTCCAGGTGACACACAGTCGTTTTCCAGATGATACAAAATCATATTTCTGGTGGTACATAACCATTTACCTGAAACATTTATGTCTTGCTTTTTACCCAGATTAAATAATTTTATTTACATCAATATGAACATCTCTAATCCCTTAAATTGACCATCATGTCAAGAGCATGTCTCATATTCCAAATATTCACAAACATTTCTGTACACAACAGAAAAGAGTCGACTAGTGAATAATACCCATTAGATGTAAACTTATTTAATCTTCCTTTTTAGTGTGAATCTATTCATTTTAATCAATAGCTTTCCTAGACATGTTCCATAGACCGAATCATCCATAGTCATAGGTAGACATGCTAAAGTAGCAAACCTTGATTAAAACTTCAAGTAGACACCTAAATAGTCACAAAGGGCAAATTTTGAGATCAACATATAATCTCAAAGGGCTCACATAGTAGAGAAGCAGGGATCCATTCTCCTACTACCCTTATTGTCGTCTTAGCACATGTGATATCATTCACATGCTACGATGTGGTCCTCTTTACCAATAAAGAGCGCATGTTTTCCTCAAAATAACATCGCATGATTTCGATCTAGACATTCCCAATGTCTAATCCAGACCAACACATGAATCCGTAATTCAACATATGAATTTTAATCTGCTCAAAAATGTAGAGTAATTGGTGGGTTCATTTACTTCGATCAGTTACCACACAATGCTTTTAGCTTGATACAAATATCAAGACGACTAACTTATAGGAATGTAACAAATTTCTGACCTTCCAAAGCTAACAACCACATAGGTTGACCTATAGGCATCGGTCCTTACCTCTATTCATACAATAAATAAAGATGATTGTCCATGTGAGAGGACCAATCATTACCTGCCAACATGCTTATCGAGATCTTATCACTAGAATGTAACATAACATACACTGAACAAATTATGGCTGGCATTTCAAAATAATCAAATCATTATATTCAATTGTCATTACAAGACTATTACATTCTACGAAGTCCCATGGACTTTACATGCTCATTAAATGACTCTCTAGTCATTGGCTTAGTAAAAGGATCTGCAAGCATAGCTCGTGTAGGGATATACTCAAGAATCACCTTCTTTTTAGCAACAATATCCCTTATAAAGTTGTATACTTGCTTGTGATATTTGGGATCCTTGGAAAAAGCTATCGAGCTTGATCGCTACAATAGGCGATCCTTTGGACTGTTCTCAGCAATCTTCAAATGCTTTAGGAACCTCCTTAACTGGCTTCTTTCAGACAATTGAACATGCCACATATTCAGCTTCCATTGTGGATAAGGCCACACAGGCTGTTCTTCGCTTATTCAGGAGATGGCGCCACCATTCAACAAGAACGCATATGATGTAGATTTTCTATCATCCAGTCCCCACCTAATCTGATCAATAGCCCATAAGGCTCATATCCGTCCTCGATAACGAGACAATAACTGCGTCGCCTTTAGATATCTCAAAATCCTTTTCACGCCTTCCGTTGTCTCAATCTCGAGGTTTGACCGAACCTACCGACTAAGCCCACTGCATAGCTGATATCGAGACGAGTACACAACATAGTATACATTAAACTACCTATCACTGGCATATGGTTTTTTATTCATTTCGGCTATTTCATTTGGAGTCTTGGGACTCATACTTTTGCTCAAACAAGACCTTCACAATAGCAGTGTCTGTTCAATTGCATTGACATGTTGAAATGTTGTAACATCTTAGTAATATAAGACTCTTGTGACAAACCCAAAAGTCTCTTTGATCGATCCGGATGATCTTAACCCTAAGATGTACTCGGCTTCTCCATCAGGTCAAATCGGTACAAACCACTTTTCGACTTCTTCAATAAAACCTACGCCATTTCCTCGCTATCAAGATATCATCAACATATAATGATAAACGACATACTTTCCTTTTCCTTCTTAGAAAACGCAACGATCCTCATTGATCATTTCAAACCATAAGATAAAACCACTTTGTTAAATCTTATGTTCCATTGTCTCGACGCTATTTCAAATTTCATATATAGATTTCTTCAATCTACATACTTTATCCTTCGCCTAAAGCAAAAACCTTCCGGGCCAACCATATAGATTTCGCCAAGCTCACCGCTAAGGAAAGCGGTTTGACATCCATCCGATGTAATTCCAAGTCATAATGCGCCACAAAGGCCAAAATAACTCTGGATTGACACAAACTTCACTACGGAGAAAATGTCTCTTCAAAGTCAATACCCTCTTCGGGTAAATCCTTTTGCAACCAAACGAGCCTTGTATCGTTAATCGATCCATCGACTTCCTCTTTATTTTGAGAATCCACTTATTCCCAATGGCCCTTCGCCAGAGGAAGATCGACTAACTCCCAAACTTGATTCAATCATCGACTCCATCTCTTCTTCCATCGCACTTTTCCACTTATCTCTAACTCTACATCCCAACGCTTCCTCAACTGATTGAGGTTCATCTTCGCCAACTCGGGAGTGTCATCATTGCCTCATTCTCAATATCAAACCTCCTTTTAGGTATGATCTACGAACACTTTTCCGTAAGTCGCTGAGAAGTCACCCCGTGATCGTGCACATTACTCCCACTTCCGACTAGGTTCAGTATCCCATCGACATCCGACTTGTTGATAACGACTCATCCTCCTCAAAAGAGAGAAACTGCCTTATCAACTTCACCCTTTGTTGGGAACTCGCCGAGAAAAGTGGCATCTCTAGACTCAATCTCTAGAGATTGTCCCATCCGACATCTCACCTATAAAAACATAACCTCGAGGTATCGTAATATCTTATAAAGATACACTTCTACCTCTAGGTCCTAGTTTTCCATATTTGTGAGAACTATTATGAACGTAGGCAAATGACCCCGTGGTCTCGATTGCTCAAATCGCTTTCTCGCCTGGCCCAACGCTCATACGGGGTTGATGGAACTGACTTAAGGCACTTTGTTATATATACGCCATAATAATGCATCTCCCCAATAGAGATCGCAAATTAGCCGCGCCATCATAGACTCCAACCATTTCAAGAAGAGTCCTATTTCTTCTTTCAAAGAACCCCATTTTCTTTGTGGAGTTCCCGGGATCGTTAGCCTAATAATCCCTTTATCATTACATGTCGCTCAACAAATCGCATGATATTCACCCCACGGCCAAGGCGCAAGGCCTTAACCTTACGCTCGCTTGATGATTCTCAACTTCGCTCAAATAACGAACGAAATAATCCAACGCTGCATTTTTGAGAAATCAAATACACATGACCATACCTAGTGAAATCATCAATAAATGTAATGAAGTAGGAAGCTCCATGCCTAGCCTTCACACTCATCGGACCACAAATATCCGAATGAATCAATTGCAATGGCAAGTCCGCTTCTAATAGCCTTTCCCGAATGGTTTCCTAGTTGCTTTTCGGCAGACAATGCTCACATCTGACAAGCTAATCTTAGCACGAGAGCCCGATAAACCCTCTCTAGCTAATCGATTCATGCGATCTTGTCTATATGTCCCAATCTAGCATGCGAACCTCATCGGATATATCGCATTACTAGTAAGAGCAATGTTTGAAAAACAACTATGAATCGCACAATTCACATCGGGCACCACATCTAGTACCATAAAACCATTAGATAAATAACCATATCCAGATTGACCGCGAGTCGATCTTAAGTTCTACACAACGTGAAAAAATTTAAACAGTAACCCAAATCAAGAAGACTAATGATACTAGATTCCTTGAATCTCCGAGCATCTGAGGACATCATGAAGAAACAAAGTACTTCCACCACGCGAAGGTTGAGTTTACAAGTCACGACTCCTTTGACTTCGACTCTTGCATTGTTTCCTACATAAATCCATTTGTTGCTGTAGGTACCGTGATACTCCCGCTCTCGAGCTACATGGTTGGTTGCTCCCGAATCTATAATCCACAAAGGATAAGAATCAGACATCAACACAGTACTAGCAACAAAATGCTCAGAAGACAGACTAGAAGTTACCTTCTTAGGCTCAGTACATTCCCGAGCAAAGTGGCCCTTCTTGCCCAATTAAAGCAAGATAACTTGCTTTTAGGTTTCTTCCTGTCTTCTTCTTCTTGATTTGATTCTTTCCCAGGCGATAGCGGTTTTATTCTTTCCCTTTCCCTTCTTGTACCATTTCTTCTTGGATCCAGATGATCCGGTGAGCCTCTGACGAATAAACGGCGAAATCCTCGCGGATTCTACTCTCTCAGACTCCAGCTCAACATGCCGTGAGACATCGAAAGTCTTAATACTCTCACTGTGAGTTAAAGTCGCCATGGTCTCCCAAGAATCGGAAGAGCGAATAACCGCTTTGAACTGTTGTTCATCGGTTAACTCATGGCCGCGATTTTCGGCTCGGATCATGTTCGACATCTCCCTGAGATGTTGAACCATCGTTGCATTCGGGCGCTTCTTGTAGCTGTTGAACCTGATCGTCAGCTGCCGAAGCTTACTCAGACTTATTCCACTGTATCTCTCTCTAAGGGCTACCCAGACTGCATGAGCCGAAGGATATGGCTCATACTCTAACACTAGGTCATCCACCATCGAACTTATCAATATTCCCTTAGCAGTGGAATCTTTCCTTTTCCATACCTTATAGGCATCAAGGTCACGTGCATCTTTGTCTTTGTATTACTCTCAGCGAGTTCCAACAAAACTCGATTAACGACCTCTAGAACTTCTGTTCCTCGAAGAACATATTGAATCTTGAGTGTCATATCTTATAGTTATCCCCATTCAGTTTTTCACCTTTGTTCAGTTCAGCTATGATGTTTTTAGTTGCCATAACCTAACATAAATAAACACATTATTTAGTTACTCAGTGTATGCTTTTATGTATGTAATCTCAAAAATAAACTCAAGATAAATCTGATTTGGTTTACAAAATCAAGTGACAACTACGTTATCACTCATCATTTGTATGTGCCAATCAGACTTATATTGACATATTTTATTACATACATCCCACTTAATGATTTTAATCATTATTACAGCATGATATTACACATGAACATATCATTATATATACATTTGAACTAATCAAGGGCATACTTAGTAATCATGCATCATGTAGAATTAACAGCATCAAATGAACTAATCATTAAATGAACATATCATTAAAATAAACATGCTGTACAATGTTAACAAATAACAAAGTCTACTAAGAATGTAACAGATTACATTCTTCCTACTCATAAACTAAAAATAACTCTTAATAGACTAGATAAGCGATTCGCTCCCACTAGGATAAGCCCTAAGCCGCGATAATCATGACATGTCTCGCTGGACTCGACCACAACTCTCTTTGGGACACTCACGAGCGACACATGTCGCTGACGATCTGAGTCCTTTAAAGACCCCACAAATCGAGAACCAAAATCCTCCACAGGGTCTTCTTCAGGATCCTCTTCACAGTCAGCATAGTTAATCAGCTCTGTGCACAACCGGGTATATGAAATGCGTCCTTCATGTAACCCCCAAAATTGTCGTCTTGCGTCGGCAAGATTATCGAGCGATGAGCGAATCAACGCCCAAATCACTGTAGTTGTCTAACACCGGAAACTCCGCGTCTCGAGCTTCGGACGATCTGTCCACTTCCTATGTGTCCAGCGACTCCATGGTAAGGGTCATAGTCAAGTCTTCGATAGCCTCCTATCTGGACACAAGACACATCGCCGGTCATAGTGGTATACATTCGCACCATCTGTAAAATTGAAATAAATCATGTCAGTACATAACCGACAAAACCAGTACAATTACCGGTATATTTCAATTTAATCAAGGCACAGAACAAATACACATATTTCAAGAAGAGCTAAACTCCTTGAATTTTAGGCTATAATCAATTGACCACGGACGTTCATTAAACTAGTTACATTCTTAAGTTATCTAGGTCGGATCTCAATTGTTCCAAAACAATCCATCTAACCATAGTTATGAGTTATGGTTTAGTCGAAGTCAACATTACACAATTCTTGTGTAAAATTAATTGGACACTTAGTCTTTTGTTGGAATCGAATTAATTGAACCCATGTCCAATTAAAATTTGATTCAAGACCCATTTAATTAGGCTCAATTAAGCCAGGCTAAATTAAATCTAAATTAGTTCGGTCCAAATAATGCAACCCAATTAATTCGGCCCAAATAAAATAGTCCAATTAATTCGGCCCATTTAATTCTGCCCAATTAATTTGGCCCAATTAATGCGGCCCAAATGGTTCGGCCCAATTAAATTTGGCCCATATAAACTGCCCAATCAAATTTGGCCCAATTAAATGGGCCCAATTAAAGCCCAATTAATATAATCTGTACAAAAACAGATTAGCCCAATTAATTTTTTTTTTTTTTTTTATTTAATAAATAGAAACATTTTCTATTCACCTCGCGCCCTTCGCCCTAAATCCTCTGCGCCTTCTGGCGTCAGCGGCAAGGTGGCCGCCTCACCCTCGCGACGCGGAGCCTCTCGCGGCCGTGACGCCGCCTCTCCGGCACCAGCCAGCCGCCACCGCTTACCGGGCCAGCCGCCTACCGCGAGAACCGGCCGCGCGCCGCAGATCGGCCGGCCGTCGCGTCGCCTCCTCGGCCGTCTGACCTCCTCCGGCCCGGGGTGGTCGCCGCCTCGAAAGGGCCGCCTCGCGCCATTAGCCGCCTCCGGTGGCCTTGCCTGCATGCATGGCGCGGCAGCGACATTCGCTCCGGCGTCGCGAGGCGTCGGCAACCTCGCTGCCTCCGGCGCCGTCCGTTGCGTCGCCGGGCCGTCGACGACAGCGCCAACGCCGTCGTCTCCGCGCCTCTGCCGCGTCGCCTCCGACGGCCAGTGGATTTCTCGGAGGCTACAGAGGCGTCGGCGTTCACGTCGTTCCCAGGATCGGGCGATCGCAAGAACAGGTAAACAATTCTATATAGAAATACTGCTCTGATACCAATGTAGTAATTCATATACCTGTTCTTGGTTTGTTTACCCGGTTGGAGATTGGACTTACGTCGAAGGAGCGATCACAATGAAGACCCTTTGTTTTACGAACCAAAATCACGGATGCTTCTTCTTGCTTCACGACCTCTTCACCGAGCGCTCTCGTCTCAGCAGCCGAACCCAGCCTTGGACGCACTCCTTCCCTTTTAAGGGAAGGAGACGCGCCTGCGCAACCAGCCGTGCGTGCTCGGCATTCCTGAATCGCCTCTGCGCGATTCATGGCACGAACTCACATATATGACTCGACCGGAAGTTGCAATTGGGATTTCATCTATAGTTCTTTGAAAAGTTTACTTTTAACTTTACCACTGATCATGCCATAGGGCATAAAATTATCCAATTTGAGCTAAACCATGCACAATAACTTTTTTTTTTTTTTAATGTACACAATTTTATTTCAAATGTGCTTAAATTAAAGCCCGGAATAACTAAAACTAAATTCAAATTCAAATTAAACTCGAGCTTAAATTATATTTTCAAATTTCAAAAAGAATTTAAATACCAGACATATTTTTCAAATTCAAATAGTCGAATGACGACCACTCGGCTCGACCTACGAGATAAGATAGGCATGACTCGCCACATGATACCATAAATCTATATTAAAATAAGAAAATGATACTCCAAATCTACGATGGATGATGAATGGTAGGACGTTCAATTGAGCTCACATTGTATTTATAAAAAAAAATCTAAATGAAATAACAAATCAAAGATATTTCAACTGTGTCGACCCATGATAAGACGGGTCAATCCATCGTAAATCCAATATTTAATAGAGAGGGACGGGTCGACCCACTACCTTAACGGATTGAAAAATCTCCAATCCAATTCAATCTAAAGCAAATTGCGGATTAGACGGGTCAATCCACAGGCAAAAAAATAAAATAAAAATCTAAAATCATTGAGGCATTGAAAGCTTGACGCGATAACCGGTAAGACAGATAGAATATCATAATAAGAAAATATATATTCGAATCAACTAGATCTAATTATCGATTGGCAATATTAGGTACCGATGTTTTTAATTGTTCCAATACTCTAAAATATCTAAATCTTGATAATATACAAATTCAAATTTTGACTCCTCCAAATAGAGATTTAATTAAGAATTTTCAACACTTATAATTGATTGAAAACTAATTATTAGAGTATTTAAATTAAATATTCTTTTATTATTTTCTCTAATTTAGATATTCGTGTGATAGGAGTGTGATAGGAGAAGATTATACTTTGAAAACCTTGTTAGTATTAAAATATTAGTAAAAAAAACTTAAATAATTTTTTTTTTACAAATTTTATTTTCTTTTAACATTTCTAAACTCGCAAACCAATCCAAACCCGTCGCGGTTCAATCCGTCTAGATCCGCAATCCGTGCAGATTGTTTAATTGATAAAATTTCAATCCAACCCGTTTAAATTACTTAACGAGACGGATCAACTCAATGGGTCTAACCCAACTTGACGATTCGACTTCCTAATTTACTTTAATGATCAATAAAATATATCTCATCTACAGATTATTTAACATTCCATCGGGACTAAAAACACAAGATGAACTTCTGCTCTAAGAAACTTTTCAGATGAACAAACAAGCACAAGGCCAGGCCAAGAAGTAGAAGTGATCATCATCAAGAAACATCTGGCCTTTTCTCACTTCACAATTTATAGCAAAACACCATGTCCACTTATCCATGCTTCAAGGATCGAAGGCAGCAACCTGGTTAGCGATTGATCAAGCAAACACCATTATTTCTTCACACTCGAAAGAACCTCCAACTATCCAACAAATACATACAAAATTTAGAACGGAACAAAGGAGTCGGGAACAAAGGAGTCGGTCGCATCGCAATTTAGCTTCGAAGAGACTTTGTTGCCGAACTCCGCTATCCGTGGTTCGGCATCGTCGCTGGCTACTTGATGCGGGCCTCCTCGTTAGACGATGAGGACGACGAATGTAGAAAGCTGATAGAATTGGTGGCTTTTCTGAGAGCTTATGTGTGCTCTCTGAATCCTCTTATGTCGGATCTGATGCGAGTCGCGTCCAACCGATAGTTGTTTGTCGACGGAGCACCCGTAACCTTCTGAAATTAAAATGTAAAATGTGTTAGTCACTGATTCAGTGTTTTCCTTGTACGATACGATCGGTAAACCATGATAATTGAATTAACAAAACACTCAAAGCAATTATCATAATTCAATAGAATGTGCTTTAATCAGGACCCAAAACAATGAAGTAAACTAAGACAGAGTTCGGATTTCATTTTCTTTCCCTAATCTGAAGAGTTTATTAAACTTTACCCACTGGCTTTGGATTATTTTTGTAAAATTGATGAAATCCAAACACTCAAAGCTAAATTATCTAATCAAGTTGGATCGAGTATCATACTCAAAGCTCAACTTCTAACTAAGTTGTACATGAAACTAGAACTCATCCAATAGTCATAGACTTATAAAAAGGCCAGGTAAATACATTTCTTGCAGTGTATTTTTCTATTTTTAATAAATTTATGCACATACTTTCCATATTTGTGACAAATCTAATCTCCTTTTGACTAAACATTGTATGACATTGTTTTATGAATTGTCAGTTTACATGTTTGTCGTTAGATGGTCTTATATAATTAACAAAAAACTTATTATTGAAATTTGCATTGGCTAGATTTGTCACACGAATAAAAGCACACAGAAGGATCTGTTGAAAATGAGAGTTCTTGCTGGATCTAGCATTGACCTAAAGAAAAAGCAGCATAGGATCTTACATTGTTAATGCGATCGAAAAGACTGGCGAGGAGGTCATCGTCTACAGATACCCTCAGGACAGGCATTTGTCTCATGGATCCAGGAAATTTGTTCATTGTTGTCGACATTACACTTACTCTGCAGACAGAGTTGCGATGCATTACAAATTATTGTTTTGCTTGCATACAATCTCATTCATTCGATGGAAGTAAGCCAAAAGAAACCTTACCTATTCTCAATGATCGAGAGGTTATTTTCACATAGTGAAATAGATTAATGTTCTCTTCTAGCTGCAATCACAAGAATGCACAAAACTTAGCGACGTGAATTACAATATCAGTAACCAAGAATCTCTTAAGATTTACTAAAATTGGGCTAGAAACCATCAAGAGTTTGCACATTACCAATTTAAGAAGAATAAAGAACTGAACTTTTGCAGTCTAGGCCTCCATGATTACTTAGTTAATCTAGATAATTAGAAACCTAGCTTCCAGAATATAACATGCATATATCACAAACTTTTGAACCTTCTGTTTATCCTTTGATGAACTCGTAGATTATCGACCGCTTAGCAAGTCACCAAGGGATCTAACAATAAAATCTCAAATACCATCTACACTTTCTAATAACATGATCAATTCAGTATCTTTCTCAATTAAATGATTACTTAAGCTACAATAATTCTGCACAAGAAAAATTATTCCTTTAAATCCATCATTCAGGTAAACAAGCCACGGGGCTACCCGTTACTCTCAGTTACAGGAATGGACTAATTATTCCAGCAACTAATATTTGTTGTGTTACTTGTAGAAAATTAATGAACAAATCGATCTCAAGTTAAACGTACTCAAAGATTAACCTGCAGGGAATTTTAAATTTTCTCATAACAGAAAAGAAAGGAGCTCACTTTTTGCATATTGTCATATCAGTTTGAACATTCAAAATATTGTCAAGAAAACAAAATGTGACTAAAAAAAATAGAATCATAGAAAAGCAATAAAAGGATAAGAAAACACACCATGCCTCTGTCAATATTTTTTGCAATTTCATCCATAAGTTTATTATTTTCATCCAAAATATGCTCTAAAGAGGGAGCTGTAAGACAAGGAATAAACAAATAATTACAATACGAGTGGAAGCAAAATGGCATTGACAAGCTAAAACAAGAGAAACAACATATAACACTTGTTACAAAGGAATCAAGTTAATAAAAAAAAGTATAGATACTGCACATTTGATTCAAAGGAATAGTCAATCCATTCCTATAAATTCTCATGAGAAAAATACAAACTCTCATTAGAATGGTTCAAAATGAACTCAGAATATAAAAATTTCCATAAAATTGTTATTCTCTCATTATCCTTCTTTAACTATTCTTTACTCTCATTAAGGAAATGCATATTCCTACTGTATTCAATTCTTCCAATAATTTTTATTTCTACTCTATTCAATTTTCTAAGAAATCCATATTTTGAATGTCCAAAACAGACCCAAGTGGGACGGGCAGGCTAGGCTAGACGGGTCAGGCAGGTAAGGTGAGCATAGCAAACTAGGTCGAATTGGATAGACTGAACAGGTTGGCCAAGCGTGTGGATGCATCAGGTGAATTATTGTCTATTTAGGGATATTTTATCAATGTGGAGACTTATTACTCTATTACTTATAACATTGCTATCAACCAAACATGAAATGAAAATGATCCATCTATTACACTCCATGAACCAAACTAGGAAAAATATATTCCTACTACATTCCTTATCAATTCATTTCCCATCAATTCTATTTCATGAACCAAGCATAGCACCGGTGCATAACAGAATATTTAAAGATGGCACAACAGGATAATCTAAATCCACCCAGAATTCAAGAAAATTAAGAAACCTTTATTGTTAATATGTTCATGTTGTTGAGCCACCAAGTTTTTCCTTTTTCCTTTTTTTTTTTGGTTAAATATGGAACCTTAGTAATGAATATTTTTGAGTTATTACTTCAGTGAGCACAGTTGTTTCTTGGACTTGCATCCAATAAAGTTCAGCAAACCCACACCCATGCATGTATCTCCTTTCTTTGTTTATAGTCGTGGAGCTAATGTGTCTTACTTGTTCCTTAAGATGTATAAAGTGTTTGTGTGTATCATCTAAGGGCGTACTAAGTTCTAGCCTCTTCCAACCTTATTTCGCCTAGCTATGCTAGCTATATAGGGACGACAATACGTTTTCTCACAATCTAGACGTATGAGCGAGATTGGGTAGTATGTGTAACTTAGAATGATTGAACATTATTATAGATTAAAAAAATAATCTGAACTAATGATAATGTCACTGCACATAAACAAGCATCCTATAGTATCAAACTTAAAAAAAACAAGTGCATCCAATGGAAGGTGGAAACTATTATGACAAGCATATCAGCAAGAAATTCAAACTGAATAAGAGTCAAAAACAGCATCTCTGAGTATGTTGTGCAAAAATTTCAGGATGACTCAGTGCCCCAAAACCAACCTTCAGATGTTATACTATCCTGGATCTTCATATGATTCCCAGTAAGTGATTTAGGAGACATGGAGATGTTGGCTGTTGAGGAAGAGCCGCCCATCTTATCCTTAAGTGTTAGAAGAAAACTTATCAAAATCATATATTGTTGAAGGAACTAACAAGCTGGAACTAATTTTAGGCAAGAAAACAAGATTATCAACTTAATCGTGAAACACTATCTTTCAAAATCAGGAGATAAAGTGGAAGGCTTCAGTTGCCATAATTCTCTCATAATGTTTGTTCCCTTTTATGATAAAGATATTTTACCTAAAAGAATAATCACATTGCATATCTTTGTCATATAAATAAAGTGAGCATAGTATGGCAGTTGATCAGATACTCCACATTTTTTTAGCAGTTTATAGCACTACCAACCCCATTTATCTTGCTTTTGATGATAAACAAGTACTCAAAACCTCAAGTATCCATAGGGACCTAACTTTAATGGGTAAAATATATGCATGATTGCCAGCAATTGTAAACAAACCTAAACACAATCCAAACCCAATTATTAAGCATACTCGAGTACTTTAACAAATCTGATACCAGGGAATATCATATAATCAAGTATCCATTGCTATCATTAGGTTGGCATTGGGTGAATACTCCCTTTTTATTAAAATATTATGAGAAATTTTGTAGGTAATTTCCAAAAAAAGAAGGTTTAAAACTTGAATATAACACAAGCGACTTATGAAAACAGAAAAGAAAAAGAAAAAAATTGTTGGAAAATAATTATCAGATGAAAATAGTATATCGAAGAGTTACCAGCATATCTTTTGTCTTTCTTGCTGAATAATTTTCTTTCATCTTCTGCCTCTTTCCAGTTTCCTTGTGCTGCAAGAGAGACCAATGTGTTGATGGAGATATAAAAGAAAACCAAAAGCTGCCTAGTGATTTTTAAGCAATAAAAATAACTTGTCTTTGATCATATGGAGTCTAAGTTGATACCACCATGATTGAGGATTCATCTATAAATTCAAGCTAGCTGAAAGTGCATTCAACTTTTAATTTATCCCTGTATTAAGCAGACAAGTAATTGAAACCCTGGCTTTAACCATTCTCTGATAAGCACCTACTGATTTACTACCCAAAAGAGCAAAGTTTGTCCCTTTGTTTGACCAGCCATCAGATGGAAGGACAAACAATCTCATTAGATAAAGGTGCAAGACTCGAATTAAAAGGAAAAAAAAAACTGGGGCATCCTATCAACTTCAGGTTATTAAGAGAAGTAGCAAGCAATTCATATTGGAATTCAACAACAAAAGTTTGTGAAGCATACTCATAATGCAACTCAATGTCTGATAAAATAGTAGCTTATGCATCCAGGATACTGATGGGGTACAATGTCAGAACAAACAAACGAGTCAACAAAAGGTGCATCACCAATCTTTTAATAGGAATTTGAAATACCCAATACAAAAGTATCATAAGAATGAAGGCATGTATCCCATTACGTCTCCATACCCTATACCCTACCAAAATCATATTTCTGCATGAGTTTTAACAAATAAAGAACTAGACATATTAGTTCATCGTTTTAAGTCACTAGAGTCTAGTGATAAAAAAAACTCCAATGGCCACAAGGTAACACAATAGTTAGATGCATATATGCACCAAAAAATGAATAATTTAATGAACATAAAGAAAAGAACCAGATCATAAGTTTCTCATGTTCACTATTATCTGTGTTTTGCCATATATGTGGAAGGCAAATGAACTTAGGTACTAGGACACAATATTAGTAGTTCAACTTACAACCTATATTGTTGTTCATAAATAAATTTTGTCACCGAAAGGATGATTGAACTAAACTATATCAGAGATAGACATACAAAGCAAACTTTAACTGAATTGACAACCACTATGATCTATAAGTTGCTTTATGTCAATATTTAGTAGAGAAAAGGACACACTACTAAATCTAAAAATTATGTGAAAGATTCACAACAGAAACAACAAGCAGTAGTATCCTAACTATGTACTTTCACTTCTTAAATGGCTTGAGTTCTGTGTAGTTAATAAGCCAAGTGTTGATCTTTTTTTTAAAAAAAAAACATATTGAAGACTAGTCAGCTTTGTTTCTACAACTGACGAATAAATGTGCAATTGAAATAATGTAAACATGACAAGATACAATTTATTTTCCAATGAAAAAAATGACCCTTTCAATCATAAAAAAGAATGGATATGTTTCTCAGCAGATGCAATTGACTGAGTTGTCAATCCAGTGGAAATATAAGTAGAAATTAAATAAGATTTTGAAATTAGATATATCCTCTCGTTGAACAAGAGGAGCTATATTTCATTCTACCAAAAATATAAGTCACATGTGGCATGATAAAATGGTTAAGCAAGCAAAACATGTTGCTGGGCAGCTGGATTACATTTTTGCGTCATAGTATGGAAACTAGAGAGATATTAGAGTATATTACTCCACAAACTAAATTCAACATGTAAGTGAGGCAGCAACTAGTACAAGAACCTTAAGCAGGATGCAAGTTGTAGGGAAAAAAAGCAATATCACCATTTTGCTTGCATGTTATCCAAGATACTAATTTGCTAAGAGTATATGAAATGAAGAGAGAGAGAAAAATCAATACCGCATGGTTGTGAAAAGAAAATCAGGAAATGGCACAAACATTATATCAGATCACTGGAGAAAAGTGCAAAAGAAAAAGGTCATTTTGGGAATTCAATTTAGCTAAAGTTACGAGGACAAGTAAAAAACATAAAAGCCACACCGGAATTTTACTAAAAGTCATAGTGAACAAGGGACTTACTGTGATCGATTGGCACCTCAATGCGACATCTCTTATAGTCTTCTTAGGCAACATAGCAGCTATCTTTGTGTACTTCCGTATTCCCACGAGATGAGAATATCTGTCTTTTACAAACATGAATTAATATTGAAACATATAAATGAACAACAAAAGCAATCAAGATCACATAGTGATAGCCATAATGCATAAGATAAATCCAAAATATGATGAACAACAATTGAGCAAATTTTGAGAGATGGCATACGACATTTCAGCATGCACTCTCCCACAATAAAGGTTAAAAAGGTTGAAAAAATTTCACTGAGGAACCAACATAGTACTTATATCAGTACGTACTTGATAAGACCTATGTGCAAAATTTCAGTTTCTTCTTGTGGCCAACATGCAGGCGACCCGGACACATGTGTAAACCCTGGCACTGATTCACGAAGAACAGATCCTGCAGGGTACTGAATTGAAGTCATTGCATCCATATGATTGATCAGGCCTGAATCAAGAGAATTGAACTGGCCAACGATGCTGCTGTTTCCACCCAAACTGCAGATGTCATCAGGAACCATGCCACTCAAGCTATTTATTGCACCTGACTGGAAAGAAACCATGAGAGGATGATGGAAAGATGAAGGCAGGTTTGCTTGGTAGGAACCCATGTTAGAATCAGCTGCCATCTCTACCAGCCGAACTCCAAAGCAATAACCTTTTCACACTTTACGTTCTTATCATAACATACTCTAAGTTACACAACTTGAATGCATCTCAAGTTACTCTTCATTGTTTTTTGAAGAGTCTGAGAAATCCAACTTAAAGTAGAACAAAATTCCAACTGAAGGAGCTCAAATATGGTTGATCAGAGTGGAATGACCCATAGACACAAGGATAAATGTTCTCTCCTGCAGAAAAACAGAGCAAAGAGTCAGTGAACTTCAAACAAAGAAGGTATGCACCAAGAGACTTAGCTCAACCGGCGCAAAAATTCAAAGACTATTCTCAAAAGGTCACGTTCTTCCTTAAATCAAAACACATGAACCCCGATGAGAAAGAAAAATGTATCTTCGTATTTTTTACGCGAATAAAACCATAGCCTTGACAAACCAGCAACCAGTGACCACGACCAAATGTCCGAATTACAAACGATTCGGCAAAGGGCTCATTTAAGTTGAGAAAATTGCAGCAAAAGAAAAGGAAACGATCAAGAGCTAAACACAAAACATGAAAAATAGGAAACTCTTGAAGAATCACCAGCCTTCGGCATCTTCCTCCTCCAAAGGGAAGGGGGTTCACGAGAGCGGATGCTGAGCAAGATTCCAGCTTGTGATGCTTCACCGCACCGCCAGTGCTTTAATTTTTCCTTCCACAATGGGAAATCAGAGGAAAGGCGCTTCCTTTCCAAGCACCACGGTCGAAAAAAAATGGATTCCTAGAGCTTGAAAACGCAGATATGAATCTCGGTAATGGAATCAGATGCCGATACCGCCTCCTCGCACGGCCACCACCCTTTTCTCTTCGACTGTTCACCTCGATTCTCTTATCAATCACTGCCAACCAAAAAGCGGAATTCCCACTCGCCTTCTCTCCCGACGTCGATCGCCCTCGCCTTTCCTCCTCGAAAGATTAGACTTTGGGAAGCAATTGAGGTTAGTGCCCGTCCCGTTCCACTCCGCCTCCCTCGACTAGTTTAGTTCGCGCAGAGGGACCCAATCACCCCTGCAACAAAGGTTAATAACGGGGCTGCCATTTCGCGGCAAGGATCCTCGCGGTCGATGGAGACGGCCGCGCGACGTCGGCTGTCGGATCGAGGATTCGGCACCGCGAATTGGCGGCGAGACGGCGACACGTGGATCCGGCGATGGAGGAGATTGATGGGCATGGTCCCTGCGGCGCATATCGGGAGCCTCAAGCCTCGTTGTCTTGGAGTAAATTTCCAAAGGGAAGCAGCTAGCGGATTGCCATTGTGATCTGATTCGATCACCTGAATTAATTGGATCCTAACTTTTAAATATTTAGATTATCAAAACTAAAAATAGTTAAATACATACAATTCAAATTATATATATATATATATATATATGAAAAATTTTCTGCCGCGCGACTGAATCTCCGCGATCCGTCTACGACGCGCCGAGCGACCATCACTGCCGCCGTCGCCGCTGCGCCGTCCGGCCACCTTCGACCGTCGGACCGGGCGCGATCGGCCCGACTTCGTGGTGATCTGATGGCCGGTTGGTCGGTTAAGCGCCGGAATCCGGCGCCGCCGGGAAGCGCCGCTTCACGTGGCCGGCGATGCGCGCGACTTCAAGCCGCCGATCGGCGGAATCCGGCGTCAGACGGGCCGGTAAGCGTCGGTCCGTCCGTATCATGATCGAGCGCCGATTCGGCCGGCGCCGAATCGCGATCGAAATCGGGCGGCCGATTCGGTAGCGTCTGGCCGGATCCGGCCAGTGCGACCAAAATCGCCGCCGGACGGGTTAGCGCCATTGCAGTCCGTCCGGCCGCCTGTGGCCGAAATCAGTATATATATATATATATATATATATATATATATATATATATATATATATATATATATATATATAATCTTGTTCTCACGCTACTCACTTACTGCGTTTGTCATAGAGTCACAAACGGCCTCGATCTATGCGGGTCGATCCGTCATCAATCCAACATTTAGCGGAGAGGGGCGGGCTGACTCGCCATCTCAGCGGATTGAGAAATCTCCAACCCAACTCAACCCAAGACGGTTATGGTTAGGCGAGCCAACCCGCGGGTTACAAAAATTAAAAAACTATATCTAAAATTACTAAAATGTTGTGAGTTTGTGACGATGATCGATAAGATAAATGGAGTACCATGATTAAAAAAATAAACATTTGAAGTAATTATATCGATCGACAAAGTTGAGTACCGATGTTTTTTATTCTTCCAATGATCCAAAATATCAAAATCTTAATAATATATAAATTTAAATTTTTAATCCTCTAAATAGAGATCCACTTGAGATTTTTTAGCTCTTATATTTATTTGACTTTGATATGTCATTATTTTCTATATCGACTGGAATAGTAATGATAAGATAATATAAAACAATTAAAGTATACCAGAAAAAAAATATTAGAGTACATCAAATATTATTTTGTTCTTTCCTTTTAATTTCTCTTACACTTTTTTGTTGAGGTGTATATGTGATAGAAGAAGATTGTGATGGTGAAAAACTTCTCATATTAATTAATATTAGAATATTGGTAAAAAAAAAAACTTATACAATTTTATTTTCATATGTTCCATCTTTTGACATTTTTCAACCCGCGGGACAACCCGTGTCCACGACGGACCGACCCGTCTAGACCCGCAACCTGCGCGGGTCGATTCGTTTAGGCCCACCAAAATGGCGGGTTGATAAAATTTGAACTCAACCCGCCTAAATTATTTGACAGGGGCGGACCAATCCGACGGGCCTAACCAAACTTGACAACTCTAGTTTGTGTTGATCGTGAACAGTGATTTCATTGTTCACGTTGGCGAAGTGAACAGTGAAATCACTATACATTCCCATTTGATATGCAATCGTGATCGATCGAACGATGGAGAAATAAATCGTCTGAGGTGCACAGCAAATGACATTCAGGATATCAAGTTTATATATATAGAGAGAGAATTGATCTCCTGTGTGCCTCATCAGTCTGCGCTTGTGCGCGACGCACTCTCCGCCGTCGGATTGAACGTGCGATTGGGAAATGTATAGTGTATTTTCTTCTCCGCTCGTAGAATGGAAACTTGGAATCGACCGTTGACACCCCTATTCTAGTCGAGACTCAGTCAGATTCCGACCGTAATCCGATTGGATTCTAATCAGACGGAGGCCAGATTCACGGTCGGAAACAAAACTGTGATTGCGGCCACCACAATTCGACGCGTTTCCGCCAAATCTGGTCGTCATCTGATCGAAATCCGATTCCAGTTGGACCACGATCGGATTCTGAGCGGATTGGGGTCAGAATTTGATCGCCAGTGCCGCGGCCACTAGCGGCTACAATTGCGAACGATTTTGGCCACGAATCAATCGGAATCCGACCTTCATCCGGTGGGAATTCGATGCCGACCAAACCGCGGTCGAAATCCAACCGAGTCTCGGTGGGAATCCGATCGGATCGCAGCCGAAAATAAGGGTGTCGATGGTCAATTCCAAGCTTCCATTATGTGGGCGAGAAAGAAGATACATTGTGCATTTTCCAATTGCACATTCGATCCAACGACAGAGAGGCATCGCGCACGGGCGCTAACTGATGAGGTGCGCATGAGATCAATTCTATATAATTTTTTAAACTAAAATATACATCCATATTTATAAGTTAATTTTAAAAAGAAATATAGGCGTGTGTAAAATTATTTTTACAATTACAAAAAAAAATTCTTTTTAAAATATTTTATTCTATTTATTTAGCTTCCTTTTTCCGTACAAAAGTTCGATTAAATCTAATAATAATTGAATCAAAGTTCCATTCGATTTATTTAGAAATTCAATTTTAGAGTTTAGGATTTTTATTTTTAAAAATATCAAAATTTTCTATTAATTTGGTTTGATTTCAAATTCCAAATTAAAAAAAAAAAAAGTCAATTTACCCAATAAAATCAAACTGAAGTAACAATTATAATATCAATTTTGTAAAATCGATTGATAATATAATAACAATTGGCTAGTTTTGAATCAATTCATTTTTTTGTTTAAAATTTTGATTGGTTCAGTTAACTTAAAAAAATCAATTTATTCGATTTTGATTTAATTGGATTTGATCCGTCTGATTAATTAGTGCATTATGCACAACTAATTCAATTTAATATAAAATGAATCCATTAATCCATCACCTAATTGAAATAATATAGTTTTAATCAGACTATTTAGCTGACATAAAAATGTTATATTAACAATTCATTCATGAGCATCTCCACTATCTATCATCTGATTCTTTAAGATTCCAGTATTAGACTATAATACATATTCGATCAGACGATAAATAATAAAAATATTTACGAATACTCACGAATAAATTGTATAACATAATATTCCTCTTAGCTGACATACTTAACCTAATTGATGCTCATTTGACCTACACGATTTAATTGGCATGATAAATCCACTTGACCCACCAACATGCCCAAGTTGAATTTAACTATAGAAAAAAAAATGTTATAATCTTCTAAAATAGTTTCTTTCGACTTGAAAATATATGAAAAATCCACCCATGACTCTTTATTTTTTTTAATATAATTTTTTTGTTTATCAAAATGACAGGGTCTAAATCAAAACAAAATTACGAAAGAAATATCTGTTTTAATTTTAACTAGAGCTTTATGAATCAAGTAAACCAAATTTTACCGCATTCAAAATTATTTAATAAAAATAATCAAATTAAATTTAAAATTAACTAAGTCATTCAAGTAACTATTCAAGTTTAATTTGATTTTTTTTTAAGATTAAATTTGATTCAAATTTGAATTAAATTATTTGACTTATTTAATTGATATCGAACTTCTAATCAAACTTAATTAGCTCCCAGGGGCACGGCGTGGTGGTTCCGAGCGAAGGGCTCCTCTGAACTGGCCTGGGGTCATTCCGCCTACCAGCAGCGCGCACTGAGCGGATGGAGGTGCTCGATGCCCCCCTGTCCCAGTGTGGTCGGCCCATCAGGCGCCCATGAGCTCGTACGCCACGGGCCATCCGTCATCCTGATTTACCCTCGTCAACCGGTGGGAACTCTAGTTGAAGGCCTTGGGACGGGCTAGGTTGGCCCTGTGGATTAGTGGGCGCAAGCCCGACACCACATGTTAATAAAAAAAAAACTTAATTCATATTTATTTTTAATTTAATTTATTTAAATGTTATCAAACTTTTAAATAAAACTTATTTATTTATTTGAAATTTTAATATTTATTTGATTGATTATAAATCATTCAAGTAAATATAAATGAATTTGATTATAAATCATTCAAGTAAATATAAATGAATTTGATTATAAATATTATTTACGAATTTTATTCATAAATATAATTTATAAACTGTGTCCATATATACTATTCATGAATATTATTTATAAATATTAACAAATTAAATATATACATTCAAATTTATTTATTTAATTTATCAAATTTATAAGTCAAACATTAAATTTGCGAATATTTGATTCGTTTAAAATGGACGTCTCTGTCTCTTCCAAACTTGTGTAAAACTAAAAAAAAAAAGTAAGTAGAATTATAAATAAACTAAACGATAAAAATAAATTTGTGCATTGAATTCGATAAAATTTATTTACGTTAACTCAATTATAAAATAATACATAAATTAAATTTACGAATAATATTCATGAATAATTATTTATTAACTTATATAAAATTTAATTGAAAAATAATATATACAAAAAATATTCCTGAATAATTTTATAAATTTTTTATATTTATAATACATTAAAATTTTTAGAAAATAATATATATTTCATAAATAAATAAAAATTTAATATAACTTGTAAAAATAACAGCGTTGATAATTGAGCTATATTAAAAATTTAAATAATATTCATGAATAATATTTACAAATAAGCTTAAGTTCAACTAAGCTCAATAAGATTTTCAATAAACAAATTTAAATAAACTAGACAAGTTAAAATTACTTTGACTGGATTCTTTCAGTTTGTTTTTTATTAGCATTATATATTCAAATTTATGATGGACTAATTATGGAAATGATTCATCCTTTTTTATTAGTCATCAAAGTATATAGGAAGCATTCGTGTGAATAATTACAACGTCCTTGATTTGTCACTCTATTTGAACAAAAACCTTATAAATACATCATGATTGAGGATCGAACCATAGGTATTTGAAAATCGAGTTGGACACCTTATTGCTACACTAACTGACGAGAGCACTGAAGATGAGCGAATCACTTTTTCTGCTAATGAAACACGTAAATTTAATTCACTAAGCCATACTTTTTATATGATATATTTTTCTTGTAATCTCATGGATTACTTCTCAACAAAGGACTGCATGCAAATAAAAACAAACAAAATGAGAGTGTATATATATATACCTAATTTATCAGCTCATCAAGCAATGTGAGCAAAAATTAAACAAACAAAAGACAGAAGGAAAGAAAAAGAAAGTACACAACACTGAAGACAATAAAATAAAAGAAGAAAAAAAAAAAAAGTAGCATGGAGAAGAAAAAGAAATGGACAGTGACAAAGCAGGAGAAAAAGGAAGGGATAGAGACAACAACTTACAGTAGCAATGGATGCTGCAAAGTGGAGTTGGGTGGCCACAAGCAGTGGGAGCACAATTGCAGACTCATCTTCCATGTTGCACAGCAAGCAGCCAAGGCCACAGGCCACATTCCTTGTCTGGACTCTGCAGATCTTTTAAAAGCTCCCTTTCGAATGCATTCGGCGCGCACCCAACCTCAGCTCGGTCCCACGACAATCCGACACCAGAAAGGAATCCGCAGATTCTTGCAAAAGGTGAGCAAAAAGGCATAACTGAATCCACTGCTCGATAGATCGCGATGTGCTTCGACGACTGAGCAATGTACAAGTAAACACCATAATGTAGTCAAATTTGCTGGAGTGTAGTGTCAGCAAAAATGGAGAGCCAGAAAGAAGCCACAAACTACCAGTTCAAAAAGTCGGAAAGCACTCGCGAAAAAAGAAGAATACCTCTCTTCTTTCTTCCTTCCTTTCTTGTGTTTTTTTTCATCAAGAGGAAGACAAATAAATAGCTCCAAGTCCAGTTGAGAATTTTGAAAGAAAACATTTCTTATTGTGCTATCCTCAGCATGGCAAAAATCACATGCAAGTTGTTGAATCTAATCCAAACTGAGTGCCAAAACTTTGGAACAAGGTTTAGAATCTCACCTGGAGAGGCAGCTCTCTGGCACAGTATTGTGCTTGCACCATCCTGTGCCGGCACCGATATGTTACACTTCCAAGAGCAAACATCCAAAAAAAGGATAAAAAAATAATCAAAAGATTTTTCACCCACCAATATAGTACAGTTTCCTGTATAACTAACACATGTATAAGATAAGAACAGGAGAAGGAAGGAAGGAGAACATTCTATGTAAGCAATGCAGGAGAGCATGGTTAGAAGTCCAGAAAAGAAAAGGCACAAGTGCAATCAGATGACATTCATGTGAAAAATACAACCTATAGAATGCCAATTTGACTGGCAAGGAAGCAATTCAGTTCTTTTAAAGCTTGAACCAGATTGGAATCGAGATCTAATCGAGCTATGGATACTTTGGTCCAAAACCCAAACCACTGTGAACCATACCTCCAAATTATGCACTTCAAGAATAACATAATGAATGACTGATTTCTTGGTAGCTGTAAGAGTTTCTGTAGCTGCACCATTTTGATACTGACCAGAGTTTTCGAGAGAAAATAGAAATCTAGGTTGCTCACTAGTACATAAGCAAAATGCCCAATTGACATGTTCCTTCGTGACTCTCACCTTAAAATGGCTTGAATGAAATTAACTTTCCTTCAAAAAAGGAAAGATAAATGAGAATAACTTCCAAATGAGGGTTATATGTAGGGCCAATATGTCCGCTAGAAGAGGGGAGAGGGAGGATAAATAGCAGTTCTTGATTTTGCGCTTGATTCGATCGCTCGATTGCGTACTCATCTACAATAAATTAGTGCGCAGCAAAATATACAAATACAAATGTACAAACGAAATAAAGACAAACACACACAAACAATACACAAGAATATAATGTGATTCAGAACCTAAGATTCCTACTCCATGAGTCAAGCTCAAGTGAGCTCTAGTAATGTACACTGCCACTAAATCTTCTCCTTCTTGAAACAATTCGGAGGTGGAAAAACCTCTTACAAGATTCTTACAACAATAAAAAATAAATACAATAAGCAAATGAGACAAGAAGGGAAAACATTTTACAAACTAGGGTTTTTGATTAGTTGCTTGTTGGTTGCTTTGGGAGAGTTTGAAGGACTCTGAAATGCACCATCACTTCGCCTCAAATCGCCTCTAAAACCGCTGTCGAAATCCTCCCCGTCGAGCTCCTTTTATGCCTTCGTGCGATCTGGATTTTCGCCTGGCAGTCGCCTTCCAAAAGACACCAGTCGACTGCTTATAGTGTCGTTGTCTTACAACGGATTTAATTCACGTTAACATTCCAGTCAACGGATATACCAACAGTCAACTATCCTTACCAAGAGTCGTCGACTAGAGGTTCTGCGGCTAACATCAATCGATCATTCATGGCGATTGATTGCCCAAGATCGATCGATCGCCAACTAATGATCGCTAGAGCACAACTCGAGCAGTTGAGCCTCAATCGACTACATGACCAGGCGACTGGTCATAATTCCAGTCGACTGCGCTGAGTCAACTAAACTCTCAAGTGTCAAACACTTAGCCAATTGACTATCCAATACTCCAGTCGACTGATAAACATCAACAATAAGGTTGAACCCCAAGTATGATCCCTTCATACTTGATGAACACCCTTAGCCTAAATCTAAGCCTTCAGTCCACTTTCATCAATCTCACACCTCTCGAATCCCTCGAGTCTGTGACTCTTCATCCTTGCGCTAACCTTCAAGTGCCTCCATCGACTATGTCATGCTAACCGGGTTCCTTGCTAAGCTACATTTGGACTTATACTGCCAAGACTTCATACTTGGACTTTACGCTACCAATATCACACCCTTGGAATTCCCAATTGCCAAGTATCCATACTTGGACTTTCACCGCCAAAGTTCACTTAGATTTTACGCCGCCAAGACTACACACTTGACTTATGCCGCCAAGACTATACATTTGGACTTTCCTTGCCAATTACCCATGACTTGGACTTTCTATTGCATGCCAAGACTATTTTTGGACTTTCCAATTGCCAAGTACTCATGACTTGGACTTTCACATGCCAAGTATCCATGACTTGGACTTCTCTCGAGTCCTACTCGAGCTAGGTCAACCTTGACCTGAGGTCAATTGCTTCAACAATCTCACCATAAAATTATCTCCTCATATGGTCAAATCCATGTCAACCATATGATCAATCCATTGTCAAACAATTATCAAATCCATTGCACCAACACCATAATGTCAAGAAAACATTAGCTAGGACCAATCATCACATGCTACTATTATTCCAATCAGCTCTATGTGACTGATCCAAGATGGGTCAAATTTCCTATCAATTTCTCTGCTTGTAGTAAATCCTTGAGAAATGTAAAAAATGGTATGGACTCTTTTTTTTTTTCTTCAAACAACACAGACAAGATCTAAATTATCAATTAAAGAGAAGTGTATATGATGCAAAAAAAATTATGAGAAGAAAATTTAATGGTATAGAAGTTAAAATCTCGAATCAGAATCTCTAAAAAAAAACTCTGCCTTTAAATATATTTACGTCGCTTTCTCGCCAACTATCATGAAAAACAAGAAGCCAATTTTGAGCAGACTGCAAACCATTTGATTATGGGGTTAAACAAGTCTTGAGAACTCCGCAGACATGTGAGTATATTGACAACCTGCTGCATGGTCAGAATTCATTCTCCTACATGGAGGTAACTCAGGAACATTTGTTGAAGGAGTGATGTGCAGATTTCTGTATCAAAACCAGAGAAGGCACAGATCAGGTCAAACAGGTACTCTGCCAAATTTTTAGAATGTGATAAGTAGTTTGCGCGCACACATCATTAGATCAGCTGAGTCTGGATGAACTCACCATGCATTCTCTTCAGGGACCACCTCCATTATGTGCAATCATATATGATTTGTAATCTCCGGGATGCCCAGTAAGGCAATCAGCTTCTGGTGTTGCAGAAGGGGAACATCATAACAAAACAACAAATAGTTATGCAAGGCATAGGCAACAGCACTCATTCCAACCATGTCTTTGATTGTGGAATTCAGCCTAAGCAGTAAGCACATAGGAATAGTTCTATGAATAGACTAGCAAAACAGGTCAAGAGAACCAAGTTTCCAAAGCCATGGCACCATCTCCTATGTTATATCACAGAATAAGTCATTCAATGAAACAAATCATTTAATAATGTGTGATAAAATTGTGAATGAGCTGAGAAATCAAACAATCCAAATGATAGGGTTCCCAAGTTCTCCTCATGAAGTGTTCATTGCCATTTTCCAAACCCAGCGATATTGTGACATGACAAATCATAAACTCCCAGTCTAAATTTTTCATCTCTCTCCCTGAAGTCAAATGAGATTAGCTGACTAACAGTTTAATTCACTACATGATTCACACTTCACCAAAGAAAATCCTTCTCCAGCATTCTAAATCTCAGGCAATGAAGTAGAAGCGTTGGAATTACATCAACTCTTCCCCATAGTTGAGCACAGCCAAATAAAGGTAGGATCCAAATGAACCATCTTCCAAGTCATATTGGTCAAGGTGCAGCTATTTTGAAATTACATCAACTCTTCCCCGTAATTGAGCATCAAAATATCTTCAAATTGAATATTAGATGAGCAGCACTTGCACATTCAAAGCATAAAGTATATAATTTTCTCAGAACTTTAAAGCCCCAAAAGAATGGAGTTCAGACATTTTCATTCCACTTCATGATAAGCTGCCTAACAAAGACCAACAGCAGCATGATTTTGATTGTATTTTGGTTAATATCTCAATCATCCATATGTGGATCATCTATTCTTTTTTATATCAGACTTATTTCCATCCTTACTACAACTAACCAACTTCTCCAGTTTCTTCCAATCTCCAACAAAATCTTCTGGGAATTTATTTTTCAATCTGGTAATCACCCTCCTTGCCTCTCTCGGCATAGAAGCTTTCACCAACTCCTTCACCAGCAGATTAATCGAACCCAAAACAGGTATGTTGTTATGTTTCAAAGAATCTGCCAACACCTTCTTACACCCTACAAAATCCCGATTTTTACTCAAAGCTGAAAGAAGATTCATAAAGGTCACAGAATTCGGCGCACATCCCTTCTCCTCCAATCCGTGGTAGACCTTCTTTGCATCCTTAGTCTTGCGATGTTTACAATAACAAGCAATCAAATAGTTATAGGTGATGATATCAGGCTCCAATCCTGCAGCCTCCATCTCAGCAATAAGATCAAGGACCTCATCTGGCTGCCCACAAAGAGACCTGTGCATAACCCGCACATTGTAAGCGGGGAGATCAGGCTTTATCCCTTTGGTGCCCATTTCCTTCCAAAGCAATTCAGCCTCCTGTGGTTTGCTGTCCTTGTACAGAGAATCAAGGATGGTGGTATAGATCACGGAAGTGACCTCGATCTTCTTTTCCTCCATCTCCTTGATGATCGAAAAGGCGTTCTTGGACTCTCCGGCAAGGCAGTGGTACTTGATGAGGATGCCGTAGGAGACCGCATCGGGGGCGATGGAGAATTTGCGGGGGACGTCGGAGAACAGCTCGGGCACTAAGCGGTGGTGTCCGAGACGGCGAGGCGAGTGGTTGAGGGCCGAAAGGAGGGCGTTAAGGGAGAGGGCGGTGCGGGGGGAACCCAGGCGGGGGAGATCCTCGAGGGTACGGAGGGCGTGCGAGACCATTCCGGCGGACGCGTAGGCGGCGGCGACGGAAGCGAGAAAGGGCTCCGAGGAAGCGTCCTTTCCGTCCTTGAGTGGTTCGAGGAGGGACTCGATGTCGGAGAAGCGGCGGAGGAGGGCGAGGCGGCGGACCTCGTGGACGAAGGCGGGACGGGGCACAGCGGAGGCGGAGAAGCATCGGCAGGCAAGGAGGAGGAGCGCGACGTGGCGGCGAGGGAGCGCCATTGTTTGCTGTCTGCTGAGCCGACCAAAGCGTAGGGTTTAGACGCTGAGTTCGGCTCGGCTCGGGGGCGAATAGTCATCCGACGTGTCAGCAGCCCGGGATGGGCTCAGTTGGCCCGTGAAAATTGTCTGCTGGGTCGGGCCGCCCGGCCCGACTGTAAGTGATCATGTTGGGTGATATCATTCACGGCTTGAGCTTGAGCCTGAGCTCGATCCATTGCTCACTCGGGTTGAGTCCAATTTATATGCTGACAATTTGCTTTTAAGAAATAATAAAATAAAAAAAATGAGTTTAGAAATATGATACGAGAGAATACGAGTTTAGAAATATGATACGAGATAAAATTACTTAGGCTGCGTTTGGTTCGAGCGTTTTTTTTTCTCGTTTTCCATTTTTTTTTATTTTCTAAAAAATGATTTTTCTATATTTTCTAATTTTTTGGAAAATATTTTTTCATTTTTTAGAAAACAAAAATAAAAAATGCGAACTAAATATATTTTTTTATTTTCTTAAAAAATGAAAATGAAAAATGCTCCATTTTTTAATTTTCTAAGTTTTGTTTTCGTTTTTCATTTTTTACTTTATTTTTTCATTTCTTAAAAATAATTTTTTGACATTTTTTATTTTCTATTTTCCAATCAAATAGGTTCATTTTCTAAAAAAACGAATATAAAAATATCAACCAAACAATGTTTTCCATATTTTTTTATTTTCTCAGAAAATAAAAATAAAAAAACTCCCTGAATTATTCATACAAGAAAGATACTTATAAATCAATTTTTTTTTAAAGTTAATTTATAAGGGAAAAATCAAAAGGACTATTTAAATTGTTCTCTTTACTTCTAAAAAGTCAAAAAGATATTCTACCGTATTTTTTATATCAAAAATTTATTTATATTATAATAAAAATAAATCAATTTAACTTGATTAAAAGAAACTCTATATAAAATATTTTTATAGCCAAAACTGTTTAAATTTAATTAAAATGGTTAGAACTATTATAAAATTATCATAATAAATTCATCATATTCAATATTTAATGAGGAAAGGATAAATTAATCCGCTATTCCGACGAATTAAAAAATTTCCAATCTAACTCAAGTACGAATTAGACAAACCGATTCACGGACCAATAAAAAATTAATAATAATCTCTAAAATTAATCAATCATTTTCTCTAAAAATACTATCTTGAAATCGCTTGCACAAAACTAAAATAATTCCATTTGAAAAAATATCCTTCTATCAGTGAATTGAATATAATAAATTAAATTAAATTCACTTAAAACAATAAATATATAGATAAACTATAAATATTTTATGAAAAAAAAAACTTTTAACTTTCTCAATCCACAATTAATCCAAACTCATCGCAAACCGATGAATCTTAACTCGCAACCCATGCTAGTTATCAATTTAGACCCATGGCGAATTTAGATTGATAAATTCAATTTAATCCGTTTAAATTATTTAGTGGACCAAACTAATCCAAGGATCCAATCGGAGAACTCTAAATAAAACACTGATATTATTTGTTGTCTTAGTAACCATGTCCATCGTTCATCGTAATTACATGTACTTTCCATAAAAAAACTAATTATAATCAATTATTTTTAATAAATAATCATATTGTAAATTTATACTGAGAAATCTAAAAGGCCATTTAATGAAAATAAAAATAAAAATTAATCGTATCCATTTCACAAAAAAAATAAAAATAATTGATAGCATTATGTGCCATCTTTAGATTCATTTTCTTTTGTCAAATTAATTTATAACTGAAGTTGACTTCAAACTTTACGTTGGTTAAACCTGAAAATTTTTTAGTTCATTGAATATAAATATTAATTTTACTGACATGAGAGCAAAGTGAGTATGAACATTATAGTCACTGCGATCTATTGATTAGAACAATACAAATATTATTATAGATAAACAGAAATAAATTCTCAATATAAAATCTAAAATTCTCATTCAAACACGTGTTTTCTCCACTTGCTCGACCAAGATCAAAGACATAATCTTTTATAATTTATTTTTTTCATCATCACGGAAAGAATAATAGCTAAGAAAAAGACGAACGTAATCATCTTTTATTACTATAGAGCATATAATGAATTGTTCTATCCATCCATTTGTCCATATGAACAAGTAAAAAACCAATAGATTCTAGGGAGGAGACCAGAATAATGAAGGTTAAGAAAAAGAGATTTAGAGAAGCAAAAGGGATGAGGAAATGCTTAAATATTTTCTTCTATGGGATCCCAAGAAGAACATGACTGAGAATGAACAAACTAAGGAAAACAAAAGGAAGAAATTAAATGGAAGATATGACGGGAGGAAATTCACCTATCCTAGCGGCGGCTAACGTCTGTAGACATTAGCCAATAAGATAACTAATCAATTCCTCATAAATACGAGAGTATCATTCCTCTATACATTGATTACTAATTTCAAGAGTCAAAGATCCACTGTGATTTACCTCTCTGATATTGATGGTCATGTCGAAAATGTAAGACTAACTACGATAGATACTTTAGTCGAAGATGGGAATCAATGAGTCATACCTGATCTTGGAGCATTCCCATTCCCTTTCGGTAAGGGAAACATAGCAGTATGGATCTTCCAAGCTCCCAACTCAATACTAAGCCAATGTGTTTCTAAAAGGGTCAGTGACAATATCAACAAGATAATGACAATTGGCTGATGAAGAGCTCAATGACAACTTTTAAACTAGAAAGAAAAATCTACTTGATAGAATACAAGAGTCAGCATAAGATGTATTTCAAATGTGAAAATTTTCGACAATGTAGAACAGTATGCGAAAAGGGTATTTATTTCAAATGTGAAGAATTTGTTTGCTCTCTGCATTACATGACCAGTAGGACATTAAACGGGTTCTTATTTTCTAGTAAACATGCACCACAATTAAAAGGGCTCTTATTCTCTGGTAAACATGGATCGAAAGCTAGTATTTACCATATGCGATGATTTCCGAATCTCTCAGTTGATGCTGTCCTTTGCTTTGAGAAATCTGAAGGCACCATCCTGGACTGGTAACTCAAAGTTAGCCAATTCAATTAAGTGCTTAAAAAGATCAGAGACATCTTTCCAGAGTGCAAAATGATTTCACTGATATTGCGGCAATTAAATAAATCTTCACACTCTGAAAAAAAAAATAATTTTGGAAGAGATGAAATGGCATTTCACCTCCTAAAAGGAAAATTAAAGAGCACAATCAGACCATACTGCAAAAATCTATAACTTGATAGAAGTTCTAAGAAATGTGTGAATTCATGGTAAATAGGTCTAGGCACAAACATTTAAGCATCGATACCCCCAAGAATGTAATGCGGGAAAAAGACAATATATGAAGAAACTTTAAGTGATGAATATAACAGCTATAATCCAAAAACACACACACACACACACACAGCTTGTTCTATTTTTGACCCCATTCGGTCATAAAATTGTACAAATCAATCCCCACCAGTTTAGATAATCATAATGGTAGCAAAAATAACAGAAAGTAAAAATTAACTATAACCAGAAAACTCATGTTGGCATAGCTGCAAATATTGAACTGTTACTTGGACAACAAAGCTTCAGAGTTTGATCCTCTACAAGAAGGGAAAAGACAGGATGATGTTAGAAGGCCGTAATTCCCTTAAAAGGGAGTTAAAGGCTGCAACTCTTTAAAACAAATAGTGCAAGAGAATGTAATTGATATGATCATATAAATTAGAATCATCATATAGTTTTGTTGGTTCTCCTTTGCACTTCAAATCTTTTTTAATTAATATTGATGACATTCATGAAAGTTGACTCCTCCGATCAATGAAAACTTTGAACTGCCGCACCATCAATATATAGTGAACAATATGCCAAATGTCAGCATCATCCACATTTATTTATAGGCATTAATCACGTACAGTTTTACTAATTAATTGATGTATACAAATTCATGATACAATAGTCCACAATGATGTGTGATTGGACAAATTGGACTCGTTATGCCCATCACTGTTAGTGGCTCCTTGACTTGAGGGAATGACAAGCAACAATCCAAAATCTATAATTGTCACTATTTAGATTGTCGTGAAGTCGTGTTTATCCCAACTATTTGAAAACAGTAGTATAAACCTTGTCTCTGCATTGATACTTGCACACCATAACACTGTATTAAGACACTAACAATTTTTGGAAATGATGCAGTTAAATTATGCAAACAACTTTTTGCTAACCTTTTTTGTATGTATTTTGCCTTGAAAGGCATCCTGTCTACAAGTATGTTTTATCCTGAAATGGAAACGAGGACTAAATTGTAGGTTAGCTTTTGTTTTAGCCAACAAGAGAGGAGGAAAAAGAGGGGATGCATTACAAAAGAAGCGTATAGAAAAGAATTAACATTTTGGTTACACAAACCTTAGAAATGAAAGTGCAGGACATAACTGAGTTTCATTTAGGTTCTGATGGGAGGGATGCATCCCAAAAATACAAACAAACAACAGAAGAAAAGAAAAGAAAAATACAAAGGAACAAAGAATCCAAAGCACGTTCATATGCGATTAAAATAGTTGCATGTGGAAATTTATCAGAGGTCCTAAAGCCAATGAACTCAGATCGTTAAGATATTCAATCAAAACTAAACAGAATCTGCAAATACACATCTAAATTGATACATTATAGATAAGAATGCTAGGTGGAAGAAGTAGAGTTACTACAAAACATAAAATTTTGGAAAAATAAAATAAAATTTTAATTTTTAAAAAAAAATCTAAGAGAAAAACTGTAACTCTAATAAATGATAAATTATAAAAAAAATAGAATACAATGATATGGACATATTTGAAAGGAATAAAGTGAAAGAAAGAAAGATCAAAGAAAATATTATCAATGTAGTAAAAAATGAGTATCAAATTAGATATTGATTACCAGAGCTAAAGAATTGCAGAAATGATTATGCATCGACCATAAATAGTCAGGGAAAATGATGATATCAATAAAGGAGAACCAAGGTTTAAAGTCTTAGTCCACGCCTCCAGCCATGGGAACATGCTTTAATTAAATCCAATGTGGAGAAGCATCCAACTAAGATACATTAGAGGTACTGAGGTTCAAGACCCACCTTAAGCACTTCTCTAAGCCATATATGTGAGTTTGCATGGCTTGATCCATGGGAAAGAAAGCAACATGGTCCGCCATTGTATGATCACAATGACAACCCACCGAGTAGTCCATCCAACAACAACGCGAAATGTGGTCCATCCTCCTATCTAAACTCACAGCAAAGGAATACATATTAGTGCAAAAAAAAACAAAAATGAAAGAAGAAGGATAAGGTGAAGGAAGAAAGGGAAGAAGAAGAAAGCAAAGGAAGGAGCAGCTGAATGAGGTACAAGAAGGAAAGAGAGAGGAGGAACAGGAGGAAAAGAAAGAGGGCGGATTGGATCATCTTAGATGAGCAAAACTCAGTCTTGGTCTGACGAAGCACTAAAACAAACACAAGCTGTGACCACAATGCTTGGGTAGAACTCCTTCAGACATGCCAGTTAATTATCTCTATAAAAGTCTGTCATTGCTATAATTTAACACTGATCATTCGTTTAGTTCAGAAGCTTGCATCAGATAACATGGCTCAGATGTCATTCAAGTTGTAGAATGGTTCTAAACCTAAAGGAAGAAAATTAGTCAACCATTTACTATTGGATGAGAAGGCCAAATAAGGACTAGATATAAAAATGGGTTATCTAGTAATTGTAGTATATTATTATATGGGTGTACTTTATATCAATATTACATTTTCATCTCTCAACTTAGTATAAGAGTACACAAATCTAGAATTGGGATTTTCAATTTCCTTCCTTTTCAATCCCTTTAAGAGGGAGGATGCATCTGCAAGATTGATGTGATGATGCAAATTTCCCTCCACATCTACACCTCTCCCTGCATCTCAATTCTTAACAAATCATCTTCCTTCCCAAAAAAATAAAAAAATAAAAAAAAATCTATTCCACGCTTCTATCCCACTCCAAGCTAGAAGCAATTCATCATAAAATCATTCCTTGCTATGGCTCTACGTGGGTATTGCTATTGCCTTCCAAAAAAGAGAGATGCTTCCCTCCTTGAGGTTTCTTCTTCAACTCAACCTTACAGTTTTAACAAACTCCTCAAAGCCCTTTTGGATGTTGCTGCTCCCTCCTCTCTGCCCAACCAAGTTGATTGTGCCACTAGACCACCCTCAGTTTCATCAAAGATGGCATCATGCCCAACTCCATAAGTTCCATACACTACAATAATCTCCAACTAAACCTCCTCCCACTCCTCTTGGTCATCATCGTCATCTTCTCCGATGGATCTCTTGCTGTTGATGCTCTTTTCATTGTCATAATGCCAAAGGATCCTACATCAGAGAAGACATTTCAGTTAATTGTTGGCTGGGAGAGTATCAACCTCCAAGGGCATGGATCTTCCCCTCCTAGTTGTGCTAGTGAGACCCTGATGTCTCTATCGAAGACCTACATACTCTGCTTCCTCAATATCAAGAGCAAGCTTCTCTCTCATTCAGAATATGTGCTCAACTGTTGTCCTAAATTTAGTAGGTCCAAGCCCATGTGAGGTTCACTTCCCCCATCAAAAGAATATCAAAGATTCCTATAAAAAAGGGTGGCAATAGTACTGAAAAAAATATGATAACAGTAGTGAAAAGAGAGAGATCTTAAGAATTTTTCTTTGCAATCTATTCTCAAGTTTTCCCCTCTGCTATTATTTATCTCAAGTTGACACCAATAGATTCTTTGTTTCACCATCAATTTTCATCTTGCATTTGTTTATTGACATTATGTGTCCATGCTTTGAGATGATATTAATTATTTTTTGTCACTTTCAACATCTCCTTTACGAGTCTATGTCAAACTATGCTCTATTTCGTATTCATCTAAATGACCAAAACTTAGCAACTTCTCTCTGCATCTCCCTTATCAGATATTGAAATCCTAATCTCACTTGCCTGCAACATCTTTATTTATCTCTCTGTCAGTTGCAATTGCAAAAAAAAAAAGATTATCCACCGTATCTCTTAGATCCTCTTTCTCTCGAGTTGATTTCGCAAGTATACTTAGTCTCCTCTTTGAGTAATAACAAATTTACTCAAATTTCTCCCTAAATATTTTCTCCTCATTTATGTCAGAGCAGTAGATATCAAAAAGCTAATTTGTCTCTTTTTCTCTCATGCTTCGCAATTTTATTTTTGCAAACTTCAGTATCTTGTATATATCTTAAGTTTAAGAAGAGAACAGAATGAAAAATATACTCAAAAATGTCTTTTAAAAATCAGGTACGACCATCAATTTCAGTTGAGAACGTCATGTAGTCGAAGTCTCTCAAGCAACAAAAATGTCTTGTCTTTGTTATCTTCCCAAAGCATCTTAGTTAGTCTTTGTGTGTGTGTGTGCGTGTGGAAGTTTATATAGGTTTAGTCAGTGTCATTATTCATTTGTTGGAGTTTTTATATCTCATGCAACAAATTGTACATTGACCTATATCTATGCTTCAGGTTGAAGGGAGTGTTAAATTCATACCTGTATGAATGTCATAATGTATAAATTTAGACACACATGAAGTATTTTCATTAGGTGTCATGTTGATGACAACATAGAGATGTATATTCTCTTTTCAATTTAACAAATACAAATTTATCCCTCTCAACTTTTTCATCAGGGATGACTACCTAAATGTTATGGCTATATGGAGCTCTATGCAAGGGCATATCACTAATTCACCATGGAACTATGCAAAAATTCTGCCAATGTCTTCACAAACTAATTTGCATCTTGCATATTACAAAACTCATGACTTAGATATCGCAACCCCACTTACCCTGCAATCATGGAAGAGGCATGAGAAAACTCGAAGATGCTCGCAAGTCATCTCCTAGGTTACCATCTCCATTTTCAGTTGCATATAGGAAGTTGTGAAGGTTTTTCCATGTTAGCCAGTGAGTAGAATGAAAATTTTCACCCGTGTAGGACAACACAATAAAAATTTGAAACCTTGTATCTAGTAATTATATTAATGCAAGAAAAGCTATCATATAGCTATTACAAGTGTGACTAATCAATTCCCATAAACTTTAGTTTACATCAAACATTAACTCATAACTCCCAGCCCTTTTATGCTAATATTAAAGGAAGTTTCTTGTCACATTTAAGATAAGTTTCTTAGTGCATGCTATTTGTAGATAACATTTTGGTAAAAGATGAAAGTGTACATAAATTAAATTTTAGCATCAAACTTTAGATAAAACTTAAGAAACTACAAGTTTGAGTTAAATAGAATTAAGACTAAACATATAAGATATAGTTTTAAACTTTTACTAAAAAGAAAAGAAAAGGAATAATCAAAATGGATGGACATGATGGAGATGTATTAATATATTTTAAAAAGGCATATTTATAAAGATATGGTAAAAAATTGATGGCTGAAATTATTGGAAGCTTTTGGAGTTTTGTATAGCAACCATGCACCTTGGGCAAAAAAAACTCTACAAGAAAACCCATCATACTTTGTAGATCATAATTGTGAGATGTTAGAGAAGAAACGCTTGTCGAGAATTAATGTAGTAAAAGTGAGACTCCTATGACGTAATGAGTGGGATTAGTGGAAAAGGTAAATAAAAATTTTTAATTTCTGTTAGCAAATAGGTGTAGCTTTAGAAAATGACAAACTAAGATAACAACATCAATGTGCTCAACGTTGACGGACAATTTTTATAATCAACAACAACAATAACCATCACCGCCAAGACTTTTTCCACTAAATGGGATTGGCTATATAGATCCTTCTATGTCATTGGACTTGATCCCCTAATATATCGTCATCTATACTTAAATAAATTTTATCTTGTTTTATTTTTGCTAACCAAGTCTTTTTTAATTTTCTTCTTTCTCATTTGATGTGTATATTTGTCATCGTTTCACATCACCTAACTGGAGCATTTATTGGTCGTCTAAGTACATATCTGTATCATCTTAAACATATCACTCGGAGTAGGCATGCTTAACGGACCGGTTCAATCCTGAACCAAGTCGGAACCAATCCGTTAAATTCAGAACCGATTCAGATGAACCGGTTCTAAAACCGAGCCGGAACTGTTCTGATTCCGATTCGATTCGGTTCCAATCGATTTCGAAACTGGTTCGAAACCATTTCAGAGCCGGTTCGGAAGCGGTTCTGATTCTGATTTGGATCTGGTTCCGATTATTAATTTAAAAGTAGAAACTCTTAGCATGCTAATATGTCTACAAGATTATTTTGAGACAGAAAAAAAGAATAGGTTCGCCGACGCGATAGATGAATTAGGAAGCTCAAGTTCGAGGAAGATGGTCCGGAACCATTTCGGAATCGATTCAAAACTGTTTCGAAACCGATTCGGAACCGGTCTAAATTGAATTGGTTTCAAAGTTAAAACTTTAAAATTGGAACCGGTTCGGAACCGATTTTGAACCGGTTCGGAATCGATTTTGAATCGGTTCCAACGTCGACGGATCCGGAACCGAGGAACCGCTAAGCATGCCTATCTCGGATCTTTCCTTCAATAGATGCAATACCAACTTTCTCTCTAATACTTTCATTTCTTATTCTGTCCATCCTCATATGTCCGCATATCTACCTTAACATCCTCATCTTTGCAACTCCGACTTTCTCTTTAATATTGTCACTTCTTATTCTCTCATATTTTGCCCATGTGCTAAGTCATAGCCCAACATTCAAATCATATAACATAGCAAATATAACCGCTATTTTGTAGATCTTTCCTTTAAGTTTTAAAGGTACTTTACGATCACATAAAACACCTGACGTTTTTCTCCATTTTAACCATCCTGCTTATATTCTATGTAAGACATCTCTCTCAATCCCTCCATCACTTTGCAAAAATGATCCTAAATATTTAAAGTCATCGATTCTGCATAACTCGTCATCTCCTATTTTAACACTTGTCTCATTACGTCTAATATTGCTAAACTTAAATTTCATATATTCTATCTTTACACTATTAAACCTAAAATCTTTCACTTCTAATATTTTCCGCCAAAATTCTAGTTTAGCATTTACTCCACGTGTCTCATCCACCAAAACAATATCATCTGCAAACAACATGCACCACGGTACTATCTTGAATGTGTCCAGTGAGTTTATCCATGATTAGTGTAAAAAGATAGAGACTTAGAGTTTATCTTTGATGTAATCCTATTTTTATTGAAAAGCTTCAGTTATCCACTTGAATCTTCACTCTGGTCGTTACTTATACATATCCTTAATTAGTTCAATATATGTTATACTAACACATTTTTTTTAGAATTCTCTATATAATTTCTTTTGAAACTCTATCATAAGTTTTTTCTAAATCAATGAATATCATGTGTAAATCTTGCTTTTGCTCCTGATACTTTTCAATTAGTTGTCTGAGAAAATGTATAGCTTCTATTGTCGACATTCCTGGCATGAACCTAAATTGATTTTCGAGAACCATAGTATCCTTCCTTAATTATTTTTTCTATTACTCTTTCCTAAAATTTCATTGTATGACTTCTTAGTTTAATACTCTTATAGTTTGCACAAGTTTTTATGTCTCCCTTATTCTTATATAAGGGAATTAGAGTATTTACTCTCTATTGATCAAACATCTTTTTTGTTTTCAATATCATGCTAAATAACTTTGTAAGTCATTTAATATCTTGTTTCCCTAGACGCTTCCATACGTCTATCAGAATATCATCTGATCCCATGACTTTTCCATTTTGTATTCCATTTAACACTTGTTCTACTTCTGAAATTTAAATTTCTATACTCATTTGACTTATTTAAATTAAGTTGGTCATCAAAACCTTCATAAAAAAGTTAATGAGAATACCTCTTCCACTGCTCTTTTATTTCTTCATCATTTACTAGTATCCTATTGCATTCATCTTTAATACATCTTATTTGAATAAGATTTTTTGTCTTTCTCTCTCTCACACTTTAGCTTTCTATAAATGTCTCTTTCCCCTTTTTTGTATTTAATTTTCGATATAATCGTTCAAAAGTTTCATTTTTAGCTTCATTCACTGCTTTCTTAGCCTCTTTCTTGGCTATTGTATATTTTTTCAAATTTTTCTCGTTTTTACAAATATATAATTCCTTATAGGTTGTTTGTTTTTTCTTCGCTTTCTCTTATACTTTCTCATTCCACCACCAAAATTCTTTATTTGGTGGTGCATGCCCCTTTGACTCACCGAGTACACTTTTGCCTACTATTTTCAACTTTGATATCATCTTATCCCATATCATATTAGAGTCACCGTATATTTTATTTAATACTTGTATTCTTACCTTCTCCTTAAATATGTTTTGTTTTTCATCCTTTACTTCCACCACTTAATTATAGGAGTTGTGTATATTTTTTTTTTATTAATATTATGTTTGACACGTACATTCAATACTACAAATATATATTGGGTAGTTAAGCTTTCTCCAGAGATAACCTTACAATTTTTACAAATCTTTCTATCTTTCTTCTTAACCATAAAAAAGTCAATTTGTGATTTATTATTTTCACTTTTGAACGTGACCAAGTGTTCTTCTCTTTTCTTAAAAAATATATTAACTAGTATAAGATCATATGTTATCGCAAAATCCAATATAATTTTACCTTCTTCATTTCTTGTTTCAAACCCATAACCCTCATGCACCCTCTTATGTTCCTCATTTTTCACTCGGACATAACTATCTAAATCACCTCCTATTACAATCATTTCATTTGACGGAATATTTTGTAATACTTCATCTAGATAGTCCCAAAATATTAATTTGGTATCTTCATCTAATCCTGTTTGAGGTGCGTATACACTAATTACGTCATAGTTTCTTTCTCCACTACTATTTTGAGAGTTATAATTCTATCCCTCTTTCTAACTGCTCCTACAACTCCATCCTTTAACAAACTATCTACAATAATATCCACTCCATTTCTTATTTTACTTTTTTTTGTATACCATAATTTAAAACCCGAATTCTCTATCATCTTTGCCTTCTCGCCTATCCATTTTGTCTCTTGTACACACAAAATATTAATTCTTCTCTTAATCGTCGTATCTACTATCTTCATTGTTTTACCAGTCAGGATTCCTATGTTCTATATACCAAATCTTAAACTATTAATTTGCTATAATATTTATTCTTGCCCAACCTATGATGTAAGAGCTCTTGCTTATTTAACACTACACTCAAATTTTCATTGAGATGTAGTCGTCCTTATCGATACGTTACAGTCAGATCCTGCAACGCAAACTCTTGCATATTTATCACTACACTCGAGTTCTGAAGATATAGCGATCCCTTCAAGGGAATAATCTAGCATTAGCACAATAATTTGATAGATCCATTCATTAAACATTTGTCTTAGTTTAATGCTGACTAGCATCCTAACGCAACCCTCTTGCTTTATCCGAGCTTGGGACCAGCCAAGACAAAGTTAATTAATCATGGGCGGAGTTGGCAATTTTTATAATCAGACGAATTAAATAGACTATAGTAGAAAATGTGGGTTGTAAAAGGAGACTAAAGAATAGTTAATGCCATAAAAATCATTTAGTTGACTTTCATATTACTAGTGATATAAAGTGCATGAAAAAGATCTCAATGAAAGGATAAGATTCATGTAAACAATGTCAATTAGTCGGGATAAACACAGCTATATGAATGATAACTTTCAAGTCAAATAAACCCTATTTTACACCACAATCCGAAAAGAAAAAAAAAAAAGCATTGATTAAGAAAACATCGACAATAGAAAAAAAAAGAAAGAAAACTAGGATGATGAAATTTCCTTTCAAATGGTAGTACAGTATGTAATAGGGACGAAGACATATTAGGGTTTTGTGATGATGTTAAAAAAATCCAAGATGGAATAATACTATAAAAGAAAAGTATAAGGGTATTATTTTCCACCCCATTTCATAAGGTGTGCTTGACACTGTCTAATCTGATTCACGCACTTGACATGAACAATCCATCCCACCACCAAAGAATGTGCTCAGCCACTCACCTTCTTGAACATCTTAACAAACAAATTAGACATTTGATTCCTACAGTTCCACATTTCAAATTAGCAGAGTTTCACAAAGAACCGTACAGTGAACAAACAAATTATTATCGGCATTAGTCCAATTAAAATGTAAGATGCACCAAAACACCAGAGCCTGAAGGAACTTATTAGCTTGATTAATAAGTGCAGCTAACATCAAAGGGAGGGAATCATCGCACATAGTTCTGACTTAAAGTGCAGCTAACAGATTGCTTCATGATTCAAATCTCTGACTAGGATTGGAATAAAAGAAAAGAAACTGATATTTAGAGAAAACCAAATAGTAGACAACTTCACATAGAAACTAAAGACTAACAAAAAACATAGCAATTCCAGAAAGTGTACCTTCATGCCACCTGGATCGAAATCTTTTGATGAATTTCTTAGCGTCCATCTTGCCGACCAGGATGTGCATTGGAGCCGTTGTTCCCATCATTTCCTCGACCATCAGCATTGCTACCTTCTGCTTGTGTCTCAAACATTCTAAAAGGCCACGGTAGTGAAATTCTAAACCTTCTCTCAGCCATTCTAGGGCTAGCAGAATCTCCTTCAGTTAAAGCTCCAGAAGTTGCCCCAACAACACTACCAGAATTCCTTGTTCCAGCAGTTGTCTGCGCTGAAGGGACCGCTAGTGCCCCCCTACGCTGTTCATAGTCTAGATCATCAGTCGGAAGCTCATAACGACAAACTGGGCAGGAATTGTGCAATTCGAGCCATGGCAAAATGCAGTCTTTGTGAAAGATATGCTTGCAAGGCATCTGCTTGGCCTCGCTTCCCATCTCAAAAGTGTCCATACAGACAGAGCACTGCGCTTCATCGGAGGCAAGCAACTCTCTACTAATTTTGATGTCCGGAAGGTTTGCGACGGCAGTCTTGGCCGCAGGCGGGGTTCCATAACGACTGGGATCATTCTCAGTAAGCTGCTGGATGAGCTGCTCGAGGCCAGGGCCGATAAAGACATTCCCGAGGTTCCCAATTCCACCGCCAGATCCGCCCTCAATTACGACTTGGATATTGGCACCTCCAGACATCAATTGCTGGAGGTAATCCTGCAGGAAGACCATCGGATTGAAGGGAACCGCGCCAGCAGCGCTAGTGGGGGCACCAGGCCCAGAGCGGGAGACGAAAAGTTCAGGGCCGAGGACATCGGCAAGGTCACTGGGGTGCCTGAGGTCGAAGCTAGCGGGGACGGGGGAAGAGGAGGAGGAGAAGAAGAACGGGGAAGCAAAGGGTTGAAGGATAACAGGATTGGCAGAGGCAGAATTCGAGAAGGTATTAGGGCTGGGACTAGGGATCGGG